>DWNR01000049.1:0-29544 GCA_018250455.1 Polygonus leo | reverse complement strand
TTCGGTTTACTCACTATATGGATATCCACCGCTACATACGAAAAAACTTTTTTAAGTTTATTTGATTATACCTACATACAAAAGGAGATCCGCCACTATACTATGGGAATTAGTACCAAATTGTACAGTAATAAAACTTTGACTATTTTTAAGCTAATGTATTAGATCAAAGATGAGCTTTATTTCACTTCGCTGCCTAGAAGGGTTTATGAGATGTACTAGTTTAAAGATCACTCAACACTGCAGTGTTGCCAGGTCAAAAAACTGGCTTAACTGCTTGTAGTATTTTCTTTTCAAGAAAATATAAAGTTTATTGCAAAAAAGAACTGTAGATTCATTTTGTTTTATTAAATTACAATACATGGTCAATAATTACGATTTACGACGTACAAATGGAACTTACAAATAGTAGATATTACACGAATCAGAAAAGCAAAACAATATCATGTAATCGTAGCCCATGTTCATCGTTTTATCCAAATTATCCAGTCATCGTTATCCAAATCGTAAGGGCAAATCAAAATCCGTTTTTCAAGCAAAGAATCCATTAATTATTATAAAACACACAGGACACTGACAATAAGTACCCAACGAGCAGATGCAATGCGAGTGAGTGACTTTGACACATTGAATTTGACAGATTGGATAGAAAGAACTAGCCATCAAGTAATATCAATTTTCATAATTTATATCGATTCATTCATTCTATCGTGTTTTTTTGTTTATCAAAGAATCCATTAATAAAACACAGGACGCTGACAATAAGTACCCAACGAGCAGATGCAATGCGAGTGAGTGACTTTGACAGATTGAATTTGACAGATTAGATAGAAAGAACTAGCCATCCAGCACCCCTAGACAAATGGCACAAACGGTAGTAGAATAGAATAGAATTCTCAATGTATGGAACTGACATAAGGTTACGATAAGTAATTTCAAACCACTTTAAATTTAGCGCTAGCACACTTCAGAATGTCGAACTGTCATAACGTATTTGACGCTTACGAACGAAACCAAAGACAATATTTGTCTTTTTTCGTAACGATCGGATAGAATGAGCGTTCGACAATTCGAAGTACGTTTGGCTACAAATTGACGAACGACATCGCCAAGGCGTTTACGATTGTCGTTATGGAATAGATATGAAACGATTGCCATTTGTCTAGGCTAGCTTATCTGTAAACGCAGGTATATCACGGTAAACTTAATATGGAGTTAGTTGTCACCGGCGTACACATGAAAAAGTAATTTCATTCATTTGATCGAATCCTTCTGCTTTACAAATGTCTATAGACAATGGCCGCATTTTCATTAAAGGACTCGGTTATTTACAAAGAAAACGTCACGTTTTTTTTAAATTTAAAATTAAAAACATTTAAATTTAAAAATCAATTTGGAGACCAATCTCGCAATTTCCTGGGGACTTGGCAATACGAGTCGCCGGGCACAACGGAAGCTCTCCTCATACAGATAAAGCCCCCTTTATTGTCTTCTGTAATTGAAAGGTCGGAGGTATTTCCCTCCCAGCTTTTAAATTGGTCTCAGCTGCCGGTTTATACTGTAAAATAGCATTTTTCTCCTTAATGCTTCGCGATTTTTTACTATATATAGTTGTAATCTAAAATAAATCATTCACACTTTTTGGAATTTAATAAATATGTTCAAAAAAGATTATTATTTGACAAATTTAGGGATACTAGGTAGTATATTTTTCACTAGTTAAACATCTAAATTAGTAAAATATAGGTGAAAATCACTATTACATCTTAAAATTAAGTTATATTACAGCCAGTACGAAAAAAGGTTACATTTTTCAAGATTAAAAATTAATAAACCTCGTGTTTAAAAGATAAAATAGCTGAATTTAATTATAGCAACTGTGAATAAGAAATCGGCAAACACTGCTTACATTAATATGTGGTTGGTGGTATTCTCACTAAAGTACAAGAAAGAAAGCAATACAAATTATATTACTCGCTTTCCTGGTAAATACTAAAAACGAAACTATGTAGGTTTTGAGTTTTTAGTACAAACTAGTACCTACAAAATACAAAAAGAAACTGCTCACGTAACTGAGAATTTGTATAGCGTACACTATTCGCCGCAGGGTGATGTGGAAAATATTCTTTATGTACCGAAAAACTACGATCGCTCTTGAAAAGCTTTCCAACAAGTTATACATTTTTAATCAACACCAAACGAATGCTACCGCAAACAACTTTTCAACTTGTTCTACGTTAATTGAATAGTATAACCCGGTTTTTTATCGTATAAAGGTAGCAAACGAGCGACCTGATAGTAAGTGGTCACTGCCACCAATGGAAATCTGTAACCAACCCAAGTTCTATTGAATTTTATCTGAGATTGACAATAGATGCATTGCTACAACTGAGGATTAAGATGTTCGGCTCGGTTCAAGTATCGACACACACCAGTGAAGAACCGAAAAGCTAGTTGCTTGCGAATTAAGAAGTTGGTACTTCTCCGATCACTACTTAAACTTATTTCATAGGTAATGAAAAAGTATATAATAAACTACGCGAGTGATACCACTTGTCCTGGTTACGTTTTCGTAGTAATCGTAAAATTGTTAAGGTATATAAAATTTGACTCTTCAATCTGAAGGTTTGCAACACTATTCCCAGGCCACTTTCCCATTTTCCAATTTTGTGAGTTATTTTTCTATTGGACTAAAATGGCGCTTGAAAAACTTTCACATGATTACAATGTATTATTACCATGCGGCTGCGCATGGATCTCCACTTAGAATGCGATGGATTTTACGCCATGTTCCTTCCTCCAAGCGGGCCAAGTACAAATTAGTACGCTTCACATACCTTTCAGATTTTTGTTTAATCTCCCAGGCTTCCCATGCTTCAAGCATTGTAGCCTGAAAACCAAGGAAAAGTCTAATACGCAGATATATCACGAAATACACACATAAATAGTAACAAAATGAATAAATCAAAAAGAAAAACAAATGTTATGAAAGTTGATAAGGAAATTCCTCACCGGATTTCTATGAGCTTACGTTAGGTAGTTCTATAAATATTGATGGAATATTACATAAAGGTTTATCGTGATAACCGAAACAAGAATGAATAAAACAAGATGCATAGTAAATGAAGTACAGAGACCGAGGTTGGGAGTTTGTTTGACTATTTTTGGTGTAAATCTCATTGTTTGTATTTTTATTTAATCCTTTCTACGAATCTGTATATTATATCAACATTACTAAGCCTACTCTGTTAGATACTATATTAGATACTATCAAGAAAATACACTAAACATATAGGTACAGACAAATTATAAGTTGTGTCCAGAACGAAAATTATATTAAAAATACTTTTTCTTTGTTCACAGCTAGTGATTTAGAGTCAATACGGGCTTTATTCAATGAGAAGGAGAAGGAATTATCGGTGGCGGTGGCGAAGGTCGAAGAGCTGACGAGGCAACTGGAAGAGCTGAGGAGAGGTAGGGTTCAACCCGCGCCTCCTTCGGCTCATGAGCTCGACAAACTCCGAAGGGAACTTATGGTGAGTATTTATATTTTTATTCGTAATTTGTAGTATTAACGTACTACTTCAGATATATCTTAACTCAAAAGACAACTTAAATTTGGGAGAAAAATCTTGTTTTGAAAAATCTTTTTAGTTTTATTTTAATCTATCAAGATGTGAAAATAAAACAATAAATATATGTGTTATCCAGCGTAACTTAATCTAATTAAGCATACAGAAATCACTTATACATGATATGAAGATAATGTGCGAATTACAAGAACTTTTTATTCAAATTGGGATGGATGTTGTAATCCTTGGACTCGTTACCTTCAGTCGTATACTTTCTAGACTAACTTCTTACTACGCTTGGTTTTATGGAGAACATTCTACCGGGTTAAATCGTAGCTCCCACTTCGTTTGGCAGTAAAAAAGAGATAACACAGCCATCTGTGCCAACATCCCTCGACAAGTTCGTGTAACAAACGTAAATTATATCGCGCTATTTCAAAATCGATAGTCACAAAGTCAAATAAACGAAAGAGATATTCCGCACAAAACCATATCTTGCACAGTTAGAAGTAATGGTTCTGTCCTAGTATCTCAGTTGCTCCTTCCATTTCTGTCTGAAATTTTACGGGCGTTTCAAAAACTTCAAACTTTAAACATACCAGGATATCTGTGTAAGAGAGTATTTGGTCTTAATGAGCTTCGACTTTGAATTAAAAATCCTCTATATTTAAGGTTAGTGATGTAAAAAAGTATTTTCATGTCTGAAAAAAGGATATATTTCGATGTAGAAAATAAGGTGTCAGCGTAACAAGGGACAATAAACAATAAAAGAATAGGAAGAAAATGGTATTTCTTTTCACCGAGTCAATATTAGTTTTTATGTTGTCAGAAATAAGCCAACATATTCCAGTAAAGTGTTCCCCGGACTCCTTACTATTCGAGTACCCAAACTTATGCTGGACCCCTTGTCAAACTGATCGAAAAGTCCTTTATCAATGTCCATGAATTGCTGATGGTTGCTGCTAATCTAGATAAATAACTTCAGATTACGAGATAGGCGAGCACTGTATAAGAAAGATGTCTTAACGTTCAAATTACGTCTCAAGGGCGCTTTGTTGGATTTAATTCATTGAATTGTGTTGTATTATTTGACTAACTTGACGTAAAATCTCATAGGCATAGTAAAATCGATATTATTTCGGTATCCATTATAGTTTTATAAAAAAATTGTACGTATTGATGTTATCTTGAGACATTAACTTCTTCTTATTGATTATATTTAAACCTAACAGACCTGCAAGTAATTTTGAAAATCCTTAAACAAGTAGTTAACCTGTTTTATTAAGCACTAGGCGCCCTCGTGCCCTCTGCTGAAGTTTTAGTAAGGATCCCTTATTTTTTCTAGTAATTAATATAGCCTATGTTACTCAGGGATAATGTAGCAGTCTAATGGTGAATAAAAATTTAAAATCGGTTCCGTATTTTTTGAGTTAATTCGTTACAAACATACAATAAAACCGTTTAAAAATACAAAGCTTTCCTCTTTATATTTCCAGATTCCACATTGCATTACTTACTGTGGAGTTATAAGGTACAATAGTAAATACATAGCATATTACAAAAGAGATCTAGTCTGAGGAACGTAAATTATGAAATACTAGCTATTAGATTTCAAGTCAAAAGTGTAGGAAATTTCGAGATTTTTAAATTCAACTCTTTCGTAAATCAAATGTAGCGCGCTGAACCCAATGACATGCTCGTTTAAAAACGACATCATAGAAAATGCATACGTTTCCCGAGGAAATGATACCGAGTGGCACGTAGCACAGAAAGATTGAAATTTTGTCGAATTTATTCTGACATACTCTGTTTTAAAAGTTTTCGTATAAAATATTGTTGTGACATAGATTTTGCTGAGTATAAACGATAGATACACATGTATATCGCTTTCAATGTTAGTAATAATTTTATGGAAGACAATAGAAGCTTCAATATCTTTTTATTGGTCTTTTCAGTTGCAAACATTAATTTTATTTAATACTTTTAACACAGTTATAAAATATGATTTATGTGTTGAAACACTCTAAATTACCGTTCATCGGTTGACAAGCTTCTTTGCTGCAAGGAATGCTGGGCATAGGTTTTCTTCGGAATGAAAAAGATCTAGGTAAAGTCCCTTTAGATTTCTTATTGATAATCTCTAAAGAAAACCCACATGGGTTTTCCACTAAGCTGTCACTGCTGCCATTATTAACATGGCTCTAGAAATAGTGATTGAGAAATTACCATGCATTATATTTGCATATTATGTGCTTGAATTTCTGTCTTATATTTTCGTTACCAACTTGTTTATTTTTCTTTATCGGATCTCGCTTGATTTAATGTTGAACTTTATATTACTTTATTTTGAAAGTTATGTGAAGGTATTGTATTTATATTCATTAGAGAAAATGTAGTGCAAAGGTTATCATAAAGTTCAAATTCGTATCTGTAGGGAAAGTTTTCAAATATTTTTATACGACGAATGAATGTGAAAAGTTGTCCCAGTTTTCTATTTACCTGATTTAATTCATGAAACATAATATGCTTGCTTTTAAATATTGTAACATTTTGCAGTATTTGAACAAGATAAAGAATATAATTTTTAACGGTAATAAAGTATCAGTTTCTCTAACATTAAAATATGTTAAATTTGTAGTGAGATTTGATTTCTTTCACGAATTCAGTAAGTTATTTAAGTCCTTGAAATGTATGGACTACATTTTCCTTAATTTTTGTTAGAATTCCCATGAATATTCACTGGACTGTTACCTTACATGTTTAGTGGAATCAGTAGTTCGGAGTATTCCTTTATAATTTAAGTAATCTTTATTAAAATTACAGTTCTTTACTGGGTTATATTAAATTATTAGTATTATATTACTATTGAGATGATTTGGACTTAAATAATCCACGTAAAATTATCAACCCGTTCCCTTGCGGAGTAACGAAACTATGTGTAACTGGTTATAATAGTTTTTAAAGGGTTTTATTTAAACACGTAGGTAGGTTTAAGTGATCAAAGTTTGTTACAGAATATTATAATAATGGTTAAACTGGTAAAATTGTAAATCTATATGCTTCTTTGAAGGTACTGTGTAACTCAGTTCTCAAGGTTCTCATCACCCACGTGCGATGGATTTCCAGTAGGAATTTAATCATACCGGAGGTTTATAACATGTGTCCATGGTCCAAGCAACTACACCACACGGTGGACTATACACCCGTATACCACATCTGATTCTGTACTATAAAATTAAATTCGAAATCCATTGAGTTACCCTATCTACGGGGTAAAAAAAGAAAAATTTTCAGGTGCGTACTAGCACGATCGTAACACATAGCTATCGACGCTGTGCCGGCGCGCGCCAACTAGGTTGCGGGCATTCGGACGTGAGCTCTTGATATTGGGGGCTATTGTAAACATATCCGACCGATAAATTAATCATTTAAGTGGTAAACAATTGCGTGAAGCCTGAGGAAGTTACTGCGACACTCCAATTTTCGCACTAGGACTTTTCATAATAATATCAATAGGTTATGGTTGTTATGTTATCATTTGGCACTCGATACTCTCTGCCTACCCCGTTAGGGATTTGGCGTGAAGATGTGTGTGTGTGTATCAATAGGTTTGGAGTAAATTGCAAAAAGTGCAATCATGTCAAGGAATTATTGTCAGTCTCCTAGCATTGATTGCACTTTTAGCAATTTACAAAGTATTTTTTATCTTATTAAGAAATTGTTGCAACTAGAATCACTTTATAAGCAGTAGCTACATTTATTTAATTGTAGTTTATAAATTGCATGAGAGTCTCTATACAGAGGACCTTCAGAATAGTCACCCTATTAGTAACACACGACATGAAATCTCTTGAGATTCGTTCGAACATACGACGTCAATCAAATTACGTATTATATAGGTATCTGCTATACTACGAATATATCATTGTATTTTACTTTATGTATGTAATTGTCAATTACTGTATTGTTATGTTGTTAATTACCGACGGTCATTTCATTTATTTACTCACTTTTAAGGCAGTTAAAATAAATGTAAATGTAATTTAAAGAAAAATATTATTTGTAAAATAAAAATAATGAAATTTAATATAAGTAGCGGACATCTTTTTATAGTAGATTGTCCAAGAGTTATAATACAATTATGTTCTTTTGACTTTAGTTATATTTTGTTTTATTCATATTCCATAACTACATATACATATGTCTAAGAACTATCTAATTAATTACACCCAAAAACTTCTTGCAAAATATTATTTACAAATAAAGCCTAGCTCAGAAATACAGATATTTTCTTCGCATAATTCATTACTAGTGTCACTCAAAAAACGCCGTCAATTAGGAACCTCGGCTTTGAAGATTATGAGATTAAAATTAATCGTCCGGTGGATCTCGACATAATCACCCGTTAATTCAGTCACTGGAAACGCACGGCATTACACAAACTGGCTTGAGCTTTGTGATGTATTGACATTGGATATCATTGATATACCTAATAGTCGATTTAAGGAAGCATTTGCATTAATATCTGGGAGTGATCTTTACATTGATGTTTTATTGATTGGAATTGAATTAAATTTTGCAAGAACTTTCTTTATAATATAAAAAACAGGCATCTGTAACATTAATTTGTGTATTATTCTTGTGTCCTATTTTTTCCTTTATTCTTATTATTGGTACACATATTTAATATTTAATAGATCTGGTTTATATTCTGCCAACCCGCATTGACGTACTATTGTTTTTGCCAGGTATCGGCAGTGGCCTGTGAATATAGATTACAAGAAACAAGGTCTTATTTCGATATCCGAGGCAAGGTACAATATCGGTTTCTTTGCCTATATTTCATAATAAAGGCTAGGTTCTTACTCCCTTTTTGTGGAAGCCTCTTTCTTTCGTTTCTTCGAGTACATATCGTATTTTTTACGTTTTCATGTTGTAAAGGAAAATTTTTAAAGATTTCCGTCTCAAAATGAATCACCTCCACATCAATTTTCATGCCTACATCAGCTCATAATTAAGACAATCGGATGTTCCCAATGACTTTCGTGCCACGTCACGGGACTATAATCACTTGTGTACCGCTGCCAACAGTTTGATTCAGGTACCAATTTGACAATTTAGTCGGAGCTACGGCACTCGGCCTATTGGCACATGCAATCTGTGACTGACCTTACTCAATTTAAATAGTATAAACAAACTTGTAGGACAATGCAAGGTTTTGTGGTTGGTGAAAAAGTGAAGAAGTGACTTTTTTGTGACAGTGAAGTTAAAATGAAAATGGTAGGTAGTAATTTTCTGTAATTTTTTATATATTCAATATGTCTGTGAAAAAAATCCAAACTCTGAATGATCATTGCATCTAAGAATTACGATGGACGCAAGGATTGGATAATTTCAGATATTCCTACAAAATATCATGTAATCTCAAAAGACATATCACCGTAGGTCATCGTAACTCTAAGATGAAGTACACGATTTTCATTGTGGTAAAAATGAAAGATTACCTCTGCGAATGAAGTTTACCGGGTAAGATTTCTTATGTTGTTATATGTTTTTATGTATAAGGAAGACCTTTTTCTCTTGGTGGCCAATTTACTATACACATGTATTATTAACCACGATATATCTTTTGAGCATATTCCTGACGTATTACCAAATGTCCATTTTAACGATCCCCAATCCCTAAAGAGGATTATTACTTATTTAATAATTATATCCTATATTTTATTTATCGATTAAATATAATGTCCGATGACCTTATGTTAGAGGTTAAAAAATATTAACCTTTGGGTTTTTGTATAATACCCCATAAGCTATTGACATGAAAGGTAATTCACCACGTTGCCTGATACAAATTGAGAATACAGATACTGGGAATATAGATATGTATTGGGAATATTGATTAGTATTCAATCCATATCGGATGTTTTACAGTTAAGCTTAACATACGGCTTTCAACAATCTATAACTTTAACCCAACGCTAGCAACTGGGACTTACGAACTAAGATGTTACCTAAAGCATAAAAGGGCGTATAGATTGCTGAAAACTTTCTCCCTAATAGGCAAACATTAGGTAGATATTAGAATTTCTGTAATACTCAGTTATGTTCTTCCAAAACTACAGCTACGAAAATAACGCACGAGAGAGCAACTAAGTTTATATTGAATTTTGTTATCAGTGAAAGTTCTGGAAACAAATTAGGTAGGCTACACGTCTTTTATTAAAAGTTCCATTTACGTGTACCGTTTCACTAAGTATCAACTCTTGAGTTTTACCTGTAATAATATACCTCGCTAGTACTGTACCCTATACCCTAGTAGTAGTAGTTGTAGTAATAATAACATACCCTAGTAATAATGTACCTGTCCCTCGGATAAGTACTTCTTTCCTTCAATTATTCTTAAGCAAGCCCGATGGAATTTGATCTTCAGAAAACTCTTTATTCGGTCTCACTTCTATTCGTTTATCTTCAGATAAAGCTTTATATGACACTCAAGTGTTGAAAATTATAATAGGTGTTCCATTAAACTCAGACTCACTTGCGTGTAATGTCATTATTACGTCTGTAGAGAATGCTTCCTCTGTTCAGAACCTGCGGGCGGTTAGGGTGGGTTTACAATTATTTGCCTCTAAAACCTGTAACATCTCGAATTATCATATATTTTTAATAAAAAATATACACACTAAAAAGCCGTCATAAATTTGTTTTGCAGCTGGTCATAAATGTGACTTAATTACAAATTACATAGTTCATATAAGTTTAGCTGGTGACCTGATAGTATTCTACAATGCTAGGTATATTTGAAAACATACCTGACCAAAATTAAATCTGGAAAAACCAGGTGAGATTGTTAATTTAATCAGTTCATTAAATATAACGGCACATTTTCCGGCTCAAAAAGTGTGAAATCAATATAACGCTCTATTCAATTTCCTCTGATTCAAACATACCCTTACTCTTGTCCTTACTCGAGACTAATAACCTGACTTCGGATCTTAGCCGTCTAATTTGCCCTTGTCTAAATTTACGGTGCCAATCTAACGAAGTACTCTCGAGATGAAATTTGCTCAAGAATTTCGCATCTTGTCACACTTCGAGATCACTATACTTAATTTAGGAACATTTAATCGTAATCAGTTCTGTGTTAAAAGAGTTTATTCATTACTGTGTTAAAAGTATTAGTTTTGTATTAAGATAAGTAATTTACCGCACTGATGCGCGTTTCATGTACATTTAAATAAATATACTTTTCCTTATTTCATCTGACTCTAAAACTAAACATGCTCATCTAAGCATTAGTGCGTTAATGATTGAGAAATTAATTATTTTCTATTTTTAATTATTCTAATTACTTTGTAAAGTCGTTTGATAGTCGTTATTGTCTTTTTTCTTGGTTTAAGTGGCATTGATACTATACATATAATCATACATATTAGAGTAAGTATCAATGCCACCTTAGACTGCTTTATCTTAGGCTGTAAAACTGATACTTACCAAATACCTACCAGCAATTTAGCAATTTGTTCTCTTCCAATCACATTCATTCCATTACACATACATATTCACACATGCACCCGTGGAACCGAAAAAACAGAGTCGGTTTGGATGTCGAGCAGAAATTCGTTGACATGGAAAAAGTCATTCGAATGGAATTGATTTAGCTCAAGAATGGATTCGTGGTCAGATAAATCGAGGATATAGTAATGGGTTTTCGATAGTACCTCTCAGTATTGTGTTGTGGAGCAAATGTGCCGGTTTTTGTAATTGACTACTGACTTTGTAGGCACATAAAGATCAAAGATAATATTACATTTTATATCGTCTTAAGGTTGCAAACGAGCATGCAGTCAACGTGATCTGTTGGTAAGCGGTTCCTGCCGCCCATGGATGTTAGTGACCACCCCCCAGTTCGATTATGTCGTACTTGCGGTTGACCATAGATGCGTTGCTACCCTTGAAGACTAAGATATTCGCCTTGCGTTTAAGTATAGCTAACAACTACACCTCTCTAAACCGAAATACAATTAATTTCATCACGGAGAATTATAAGGATGGCGGTGGTACCTCACCGGTTCAACTACATGAGTTCTACGACCTGCCTAAACCTAATAACCCGCGCAAAACCAATGCAAAGAACAAGAGTGTTATGAATTATAATTTTATTTTGTTATTAGTACTCGGACCATTTTTGGTATAATATACTGTAGATATCAACAAATCCAATTCAGTAACGGGTATAGCAATATCTGGCTGCAGGACGAACTCAATTTGTTTCTGCAGTAGGTACTTAAAAAAATTCATGGGCGTCCGTGACTTCTTCACATCAGCTGATTTGCACGACCATTTGATCCATTTACTGGTTTTATTACACAAGGAGTAACGTAAACTATTTTTTTTTTAATTTCAGTACCGAAACAAACTAAACGAACAGCAGAACGGCAGGCTATCAGCTCAGAGAGCGGCGCTCGGCGCTCGTCAGGAAGAAATGCGCAGCATCGACCGACGGGTTTCTGAACTGCAAGCAAGACTGTTGAGGAAGCGAGCGCTCAATAGGCAACTGGCCGCGGCTCATCGGCAGCCTCAGCAAAGGTATTTTGATTTTATTTTGTAACTGGTCAGAGGCTAACTGCATCCACACGTAAGAATCTTTTTAGAAAGTTTTGTAGCTGCTTCCATTTAAATTTGATTTTCGAAGATTTCATCCTACAAGTTCGCCCTTCGTCCTATTGAACCATTTTTTTATCGTATAAAGGTAGCAAACGAGCATGCAGTCCGTATGCATGCTGATGGCAAGTGGTCACTGCCGCCCATCGACACCAGTAATCATCCCCAAGTACAATTAGATCTCACCTAAGTTTGATCACAGATGCGTTGCTACACCTGAGGGCTAAGATGTTCGCCTCGTGTATAAGTATAGCTGGCAACCACGCCTCTCCAAACCGAAACACAAAAATTGCTTCACGGAGGACTATGAGGGTGGCGGTGGTACCTCTCCGGTTGAACTAAACGAGTTCTACCACCTGGCAACCATGTTCGAGTCATCATAGATTGACCTACCACATACAAGTGTATACAATAAAGATTTAACGGTTATTTGTATCGACAAATTTAAATGCTGTATCGTCCTAGTTACAAACTGCTCAATATTTTCGCTTGGCAGGCACCACAACGAATCCGGTACAAAATAACGATATGAAATGTGTACGAAAACTCCGTTTACTTTGCATACATACGATGCTTGTTATCGTTTCGCCTTTATATTGTACGCGACTCGATTAAGCCTTCCCACTGCTCCCAAGTTGATATATTGCAGTATCAGCGGTGAAGCAAAACTACGTGCTTTGTTCAATGCAATTTCATATTCCGAATGCATATTGCTTTCTGCTTACTGTCTGGATATGTAGTCTAGATAGAATTCTTATATTTCGAGAAGCGAAAAGTATAATATACACGTAGGACGCAATTTGGACAATTCTATTCATACTGTCTGAATAGAATTGTCCGTGGGCGATAGCATAAAAAAATTGATTTGCTTATCAAAACCGTAACATCGTAATAATTCAATGTGGGCGTTTGTAATTTTGTATTATTGGATGGAATTAGATTATCTGCTATTGTACACTTTTATTGAACTTTTTGTGCATGCCAACGGAATAATTTTAAATTTATCAGAATCGTTTTAACAAAAGCGTCTCTTTTCCTTTTAATTGCTTTGATTTGCAAACGAATTTGTGATTAAATTTTTATTAAACATATGTGTACGCGATTTTTTTCCAATAACACCATCACGCAGAGAAAATATTATGAATATAGATAAATATATTAATCATATTAATTTTCTATATAGACTTATGTTTTTATGATTCCAGGACGAACAATCCAACACCGATGCAACAGCTCCCGAACTACCCACCAACAAGCACAGGTGTGAACAGTCAACCAAAGAATCAACAGGCGAGGGGCAATGTGGCCGCAGTGGAACCTTATAATCATATACCGCATGCCCAGAGCCTAAGTAACAGTACAAATTTCCAGGTAAAGTACCATAATCCTACCGCTAGTAATGTAAATGAAGTGAAAAAACAAATTTTACTTACTACTTAACTTTTCAGGCTATGAAGCAGAATGTAATACAAAATAACGTGCCATTAAAGCAACTTACGCAACCTGATAATATACAAAGTCACTTAACGCAGCAGGAAGCGCATTATTTGCAGCAGAAACAAATGATGAACCCATTGTACAATGGCAACTACCCTCACTTGCCACCCGGCTTACAAGATCAATATCAAGGTCAATATCCCAATAAACACGACGGCTTCAGTCATGTTCAACAAGGAATAACAAACTCTTACGATCAGAAGCCAATGTTTGACCACTTAAACAAATATTCGGAGTACCCAAAACAACCGCAATATAGTCCGAATAGCACTAGCAGTTCGAACAGTAACCAAACAGGAAAAGAGGTGAAAATAAACGAACAAGAATTTCCACCAGAATTTGCTGCCAGTAAATCTGACCCAAAATATCAAACATTGCCTTATAACACCAAGTTTCCCCCTGCTAATGGTAAATTAAAACAACCCGAGGTTAATGGTAAAACTATTGACAGTCAAGATCCTAAAGGACAAAATCAACAAAACGCACCGAATATTAATCATATGACTGTTCATTCGACACCTCTTTCGGTTGTGAATAAAAGTTTAGCGACTCCTTTAAGTCAGACTGAAGCAGCATATCAACAGGAACATACATATCAGTTGCAAAAGTCGGATTCTTCTAGTAGATGTAATCAAGAAGGAAAAGAAAACCATGCATATCCACAAAACTCTAGGCTAAGTCAAAGTAATAGTCAGAACAACGAAGGTTCCAAATCGATAGGAAAGAATCAACAAAGTAGTGTGTTAAAAGGAAGCTCTCCAAGCTTATTGTCTAGCACGACTACGACCAGCAGTTCGATAGGATTTGGGGTAAGTTACATATTGTATTTCATTTTTGTATCATCAAAACAAACATTTATTTACACCTTGGTTTCACTTATCTTTGAGCTTGAATCAGTATTGCTCTTTTCATTCTCTTCACCTGTAAATATCATCATCATTCATTCATTACAGAAACCCGTATCGAGTGTAGCACCCACATCTGTACAAGTATCAAGTGGCAAACCATCACCCATTTATCAGACTTCCTCCACCAAGATCCAACCGGTTCAACCACAAACCGTTCAAACCCAAAGTATTTCCGTATCATCATCAAATCATGTAGCTAGTAACATCGTGACTTCCCAACCCCAGATTGTTAGAAACACGGCGTCTGGACTTTCTACCAGTACGGGGAGTTCAAACTTCACTGGTCAGAATGCATCAACGCAAAGCATCTTGCTATCGCCACCCCAAAGTGCGAGTACACCGTTATCTACGCCAGATGTCAGTGGTACTGATAAGTCGCCAAAACCTGCTCTACCTCCTAAGCCTACGATAAAGGTACATTCACAAATTTATCTATTTTTTGTACATATTGTATTAATTTGCTATATAATATTTGTAAAATTTAATTAAATCTAATAAAATACTTTAAAATCTTTTTTAGACACCACCGAGACAGTCTGCTAACAATGATCAAGGCTATAATCAAAATCCAGATACAATAAACATGCCCACCATTTCAATACCGGATTCGTCAAATGATAGTGAATCCCAACAAAATCAAAAAGAAACAAGTAATAGTAGCAACGAAATGATAATAAAAGCTCGACCTTTAACAATAAGAAAACCACCTTTAAGTGAACAGCCTAAACTAAGGAACCTCAATAATAACAAAAATGGGATTAGTGTGAGCATAAATCGACGAATCGAAATGCCACCAGCTTTCTTATTCCCAGAGATGGATCATCTTACACTCGATTCCAACGAAATGCAGAACGGCCTAAAAGATAAACCGAAGCAAAAGGATGAAGTTGATAGATCACTTAATAATAACATATCTCTAAGTTCTAATGAAAGACAAGAAGACAGCAAAGACCATGTGGTATCTGACATAACGGAGCAAATAAATTCGGTTGATTTGAACGGTCAGGATTCTCAGCGAACTGAGAATGTTCTGAGGCGGTCAAAGAAAGGTAATCTAAAACAAGGTGGAAAGGCTCCATTGACCAGGCGAGTAAGCTTCGATCCCCTTGCGCTATTACTAGATGCTAGCTTAGAGGGAGAACTCGAACTCGTGAAGAAAACAGCCACTCAGGTAAATATTTAAAAAAAATCATTCATTATCTATAGTATTCATTAACGATATGTGAGGTAAAATTTACATTTATTCTCAGGTGCAAAATGCAAGCGCTGCAAATGACGAAGGGATTACAGCTCTACATAACGCCATCTGTGCAGGACACTTTGAAATAGTCAAGTAAGTAATCCACTTTTCGAGTTGATTACATCAATTCAACTTATCATCTGACTATATAATTATAGCTGACTATTAAACTTGTTGCTCGATATAAAATCTAGATTAATCGAGAATTTTTGAGGTTAATTGAATATATCCCGCGAACTAATGCTAAATATACCTACAATCTACTTACATCAATTTACTTGATAATATTAAGGATCGACCAAGATAAGTCAGAAATTGATGCACTGATTTTAAGGTATATTAAGAAATATTTTGACACTATTTAAATATTCATACCCAATTGCAGGTTTCTAGTAGAGCTAGGATGCGATGTGAATGCGCAAGACTCAGACGGCTGGACGCCACTTCACTGTGCCGCGTCCTGCAACAACTTGCCAATGGTGAGATTCCTCGTTGACAATGGTAAGTTTATATTCATTTTATTTTGAAATTGGGTTCATTTGATATATCTAAGATTTTATAGTACTTATTTAAAGGTATTAACTTCTATGTAAAAGAATCAATAAGCACATGATTTCAATTTGTTTCGAATAAATAAGAAAGGAAGCTGATTTGTAGGTACTTCAATTACGTTTCTAATAAGTAAAAATCTTGTTGCTAAGTTACTAAATAATCCATTACTTTTTTTATTTCAGGCGCTTGCATATTTGCAACGACGCTGTCAGATCATGAAACTGCCGCGGAAAAATGTGAGGAAGACGAAGAGGGCTTCGATGGATGTTCAGAATATTTGTACAGTAAGTTCGACTTTCAATATCTTGACAATTGGATATTTTTAATACAATAACTGTACTAAGTATTGAGGACTCCGTTGATAGAACACAGCTCTTGTGTTCTCGGACTACTATAATAATATATTAAAATACAATATTTATTGTGTTTTGGCAAAGTTTGGGTACTGTAGTGTAATGTAGTATATTTGCATGGTCCAAATATACTACATAGTACACCGACCCCTAAATTAAATGTTCTTTTTGGGAGAGGTTACCGGTGGGTCATATTTAAAAATGCCGTAAACATCTCCTCCTTTGAGGTAGCAACGAATCTGTTGGACTGCAGTCACTTTCACTACTGTAGTAGCTACCGATGACAATTTTGTTCTATTGAAACACTTATTACACTTATTACTTGCTTTATACACACCTGAGAATACCTGAGATTATTTATAAGTTAACAGCGTTGACTGAGCTGTAGTCTGCGCTGTAATCCCTCCGATTTTGACAGTTCTCCTGTCTTACTATTATTTGGCACCCCACTCACAGAAAACCTTTCCTAATCTTCCAGGTGTCCAAGAGAAGCTAGGAATAATGAACAACGGCCTAGTGTACGCCGTGTTCTCATACACGGCCTCGCGGTCCGACGAGCTGTCGTTCGAGACGGGCGCGAGGCTGCAGGTACTGAGGAAGGGCGACGACAACGAGCGCGAGTGGTGGTGGTGCCGCGACGACAGCGGCCTGGAGGGTTATGTGCCTAGGAACTTGCTTGGGGTGAGTTTGAATTTATAGGATTTTGGATGGATAGAATTCTAATGAAACCCTTAGTGTTCGTCGGGGGCTCATCTACGTTATCGTGGTCCGATGACCTATCGACGAGAAGGATAAGTTAGATTTTAAGGATTTTCTACTACAAATTACTAAGATTTCACTGTACCTCCGTGCATTTATCTGTCAAACGGCAGAGCAGGAAATAAGAACTTGCTTGGGGAGCTGCACTTCTGAATATGCTGACTGCACCATACAAGAGACGGGTACTATTTAGCGATATGTGATTATCTTATGAACTATCTTATAGTATTACTACAAATAAGTAAGTGACGGCCATGTCCTGTGGCTGCATGATATTGATGTTATATATTCGACCCTACTTGCTTGGTTATATTTTAATCCGACTATCCGGAACAACCAAAAGGAGGGTATTGATTTTGGCTAGCCGTTATACACATGTTATATACATGCGTAATATTAATTTGTTCTTGCATATCGATTATAATGAAATGACAAATTTAATCTTTAACTTGATTATAATCACTTTATATATACTTCGATGGATTTCATTATAGTATGCATAAGTCAGACAGGTTACCTAAAGTAAAGTAGCTATGAATAAGCGCCGATATTTACATAAGGACGATTTTTACACTAGCTACAATTTATAGTGTCAAAGCAAAACTTCAAGATTTATTTTTAACAAAATGTATTGTTTATTGTTTCAGTTATATCCAAGAGTAACCACACAGCAGGAATAAAGATTAAAATAAGGCTTAATTTTTGACCTAATCAACCTGTAAATACTGTTAGTGACTCTTATTTTTTGTGTATTTATATCACTGTAATCTAAAAATATAGATATTGTATACAATTTTATCAGATCTAATATTTTGTAAATATTTAATAGTAGCTAAAACGAATGAGATTATATTGTACATTTTATAAATAAACTATGTGAGTCATCATTTTAATTGGTAAAGTTTGTATAATTATTAGTATGTCTGCAAATATTGTGAAATATTACACATAAATTGACAATACAAAATAATAACTATTATGAAAGAAACATATTTGGTTTTATTCCTAGTTCCCAACCCAGTGGAGATTTCTTACCCAATTAAAATAATAAAACTACAAATTAATAGCTTTAAAATATTTTATTTGCAGTAACTTTTATAATGTATCGTGCTTATATTTTTTTAATTAATGTACTATATATTATTGACCAATTCCCAATTAGCATGTGCGGTAGACTAAGGTTGAAATGCTGCTCATTGTGAGAGGAAACCCGTGCCAAACAGTGGAACAATAGTGGTATAAATCAATTTAAGGTTGATTTACACCTCAAAGTCTTGGTACATTTGATTCAATAAAGACAGATACGACCAGGACGTGCTTAAGATCTGGAATAAAATGAGTTGCGATTGATTAACATATACAGGTCTTTACTAAGATATTAATCCCAAGTATAATATTATTATGATGAGTATTATAATGAGCTTTAATATCATAAATACCTTGGAAAAATTAGCGAGCGTTAGATCAGAAAACCCTAAAGCTGTTAAGTAGCATGGTTTCTGAGCCCTAAAAAATAAATACATAATATACACATTCACGGCTTTCTTTTATAATTTTAATAATAGGAGAACTTTTAATCTGGAAGCAAGACACTAAGACACGGAGGGATTTTTAAAGCCTACCTGCCTGTCCCTGATGACTACGGTTGAACGTAAACTATTGAAACCATAACACAGCAAATCCAAATTTATTCCTTACTTCATCAAACAAATATAATCTATGTTGTACATGCTTGCTATCCATGTAAACAGGTCGTTTAAAAAAATTTAATTTTAACCTACCTGTTCATAATGATCACGATGTATTTTCGAAGTTTTACATCTTTATTATACCACACACTTCTGTAAGCAGCTTCACATATGCCAAAACTCTGAAATTATTTGAAGAAATAAATACATGCCAAATTCAAACTGTTAGTATGTGATAAAATTTTTAGTAGTAAGTAAACACATTAACATACACTTAAAATTAAATAGATACAGAGTGGAGAGTACTTATAATACTTATATAAGAATAATAAATGTGAATGTTCCTCTTCATTATAACAATAACACTTTTTTACATCTTACCTTACCTTGTAAATAAATTACGTTTAAATATAAGACATTGCATTTTTGCGATATTTTGTGACCGCAAACTATACTATAGTTATTATCTCGCTGCAGTTTGGGCCATAAGTCATAAGGGATGAACGCTAGTTGCATGGGCACAAGGTCGTTATCGATAAATTGTATGAGTCGATAAATGATAAATTAATATTTTGAATTGAATAAGTGACAAAATGGCTGTATATTTTCAACATAACGTTTAACCAGTTGGGAATAATATTGCATCTCGAGCACGTATTATTGTCAACAACGTTTTAACATTTCTCATGGAAATTAAAGATTATCCAAAAAACAAGACTAATAATTGCTCTCGTCCTCGTGAGCTTATTTTTTTCATTAATAATAAACATGTTATATGTATCATACGTATATTAAATTTATATCATTTACTTATAAAATATATTATCGATATCACTTATCGACAGCAACAATTCACAGCACTACACCTGTCCATAAGGCCCGTGAGTGAGAAAGAGAGCGAAACACATGCGGCACCGCTCCCACGTTGTATGACAACTGCAGCGAGAAAATAACAGGGGTATAGCTCCGAACGTTATTCTGCAAATAAATTAAAATAGTTTTCGCAGCACACGCCGAAAACTGACTTTAATAAGCAAATTTTCGCTGCCTTGCTTTACATCAGTTGTCGACAACACGCGGCCCGCTGACGTCTTACTTGCGGCCCGTGGATATTTTGTAAATAGGTAAGTATATTATAAGTTATAAATATCAAAATAAATGCATTAATTACTGAGTAAGCGCCTCTAAGGTTAGACCCATACTGTAAGGTCGATCACGGTTCGTTCGCAGTCTGATATCGGTATGGTAAAATATTATTAAATTAAAAACAATATGTGGCATATAAGACTTCTAGGGTTAATAACACTAGTGCGACCTGCCTATATTTTTTTTTCCTACCTTTCGACCCTTACCTGCCAAAAGGTTGTCGACCGCTGCTTTACATTATTGTGATTTTAAAATTCTATTCCGTAGTTTGTGAGTTTATTCAATACAAACAACCAAAAAATAAATCTTTCTTCTTTATAATATGTATTATAGACTAGCTGACCTGCGCACTTTCCTTTGCATGACAAATGAGTCAATAGTGAGTCAAATTTTCATTTCTGCAACATTTTTCGTTGATACTCCGCTCCTACTAGTCGTAGCGTGATGTTATATAGCCTATAGCCTTCCTCAAAGAATAGGCTATCCAACACTAAAAGGCTTTTTCAATTCGAACCAGTACTTACTGAGATTAGCGCGTTCAAACAAACTCCTCAGCTTTATATTATTAGTATATATAGTATAGATAACATATTTCTTATGATAATGTCCCGCATAGCCACACAAAACTCGATATCCTGTCGTTGCCTCCACAGATTCAAAGTAATATATTCATTATTTTGCTTTTAAGTGTCATATACGTGAAAACGACTGCATTTGAAGTCCAAATCCTTTTAAACCGGGGCATCCATGTGTAATATTGCAACAAGAATGTTGAAAATGAATAAAGAATTTTGGTTTTATTACGATAAACAATGTTTCACAAGCTAGGTTGTAGTCTTTTTCATTTCAATAAATCTAAATGAAAAAATGGTATCTAGATATATAATAAATCTACCAAGGGACAGAAGCTATATACGGTGCGCCCGTCACACAAAGATCACCACAACCATTTCAACCGCGTGGCAGTTGCTTATTAGCAATTTGCGTTTAGGTCGGAACGACTTTTTTATTGTATACAGGTAGCAAACGAGCAAGCAGTCCACCTGATGGTAAGTGGTCACTGCCGCTCATGGACATTAGTAATAATCCCCAAGTACAATTAAATCATACCTAAGTCTGATCACAGATGCGTGTCTACCCCTGAGAACTAAGATGTTCGACTCGTGTATAAGTGTAACCGGCAACCACGCCTCTCCAAACCGAAACACAATGATTGCTTCACGAAGGATTATGAGGGTGGCAGTGGTACCTAACCGGTCGTAACTAAACGAGTTGTGAGCATGCAGTCCACCTGACAGTAAGTGGTCACTGGCGCCCATGGACATTAGTAGTCATCCCCAAGTACGATTGACCCAAGCTTGCGTTTCTACCCTTTAGGGCTAAGATGTTCGCCTCGCGTTTAAGTATAGCTGGCAACCATGCCTCTCCAAACCGAAACACAATAAATAAATTGCTTCACGGAGGATTATGAGGGTGGCGGTGGTACCTACCCGGTCGAACTACATGAGTTCTACCACCTGGCAAATTTGAATTTAATGTTGAAAATTTCACCACAAAGAGTACAATGTAAATATCATATTTAAATGCTTAAGTTTCAGTCGGTTTGGAGTGGAGCTGGAGTCGATTTAATGCGAGACCCCTAAAAACCGCTGTTATATTATAAATTCCAACAATTTAATTGTGAATAATATAATCAGCTTCGGCAGCAAAACTGCAATCGACTGTGTACACAATAATAACAAACAATGTAATTTGTAAATTCCGCTTAAACCAAAACACAACATATCTAAAACAATTAGGTACCACTGTTAATTACCAAATTGTACTGAGTACAATTATTACTTTATACTCATTTTGTCACGACAAACGATAAATTAGCCACTTCACGTGTCGTGACTCCGGGACGTTTGTACGAATGAGCACCATGGCCAGCAGCACTAAGGTCACGGTGTTGTGACGGCATGTGTACACTTGTCATGCTCATTCAGCTATGCTTTGGAATACCGATGTGCTTTCAGTCGTACTTTGTAATATATTAGATAAATTTTATTTTACACGCGTTCCCGCATACGTCTTTTGCTTCTCATAAATAACAATAAATGAATAACACTTTCAACATTCATAGCCCCACACTAAAATTCCCTGTGCCATGGGTGCCATGGACAAGACAAATGCACAAACACCCAGACCAGGATGTATGCAAATTCATCATTAAAAAATTTCTGTCTAACTTTGAATAAAATTCAGGACGTTCTGTCGGCTAAAACTGTAATAAACTTGTTACTTATTAATTTTATTATAAACAATTAGCAATTTGTAAATTCCGGTAAAATCACTGTAATTAGTTAATGAAGCACGCATTTAACAATATTACTGCGACAAAACTCTGTTAATTACCAAATCGTACTGAGTACAATTATTACTTTATACTCATTTTGTCACGACCAACGATAAATTAGCCACTTCACGTGTCGTGACTCCGGGAAGTTTGTACTTGTCACGCTAATTCAGCTGTGCTTTAGATTAGAATATCATATAGAAGGTAACTCACGCGTACCTACACGCGACTTTCCATTCTTATCTATCTATTTTTAGGGCTTCGAACCCAAATACAATAAACAATTTTCATGTTAATAATAAACAATCAGCGGTTTGTAAATTCCGCTATATAATAATTATATCCATTTAAACCTATACACATAAAATCCTACAATATTGACCCATAGTAATTGCAACATTTAGTTAATAAACACGCATTAAAGAATTTTTCTGCTACAAAACACTGTTAATTACCAAATTGTACTGAGTACAATTATTACTTTATACTCTTTTTGTCACGACCAACGATAAATTAGCCACTTCACGTGTCGTGACTCTGGGACATTTGTACGAATGAACACCATGGCCAGCAGCACTAAGGTCATGGTGTTGTCAGGGCATGTGTATACTTGTCACGCTAATTCAGTTGTGCTTTATTCTAAAGATAAAGTTTCACTAATGTATTCTAGTGAAATTTTATTATATTGGAGGTTACTCACGCGGATCTGCATGCGACTTTCCATTCTTATCTATCTATTTTTAGAGTTTAGTACCCAAAAGGTGCCAACGGTACTCTATTACTTAGAATCTTTGTCCTTTCGTTTGTCTGTCCGTCACAGTCTGTCACAGGCCTGTATATCTTAAATTATAATCTGTATAAACTTATATACTTTTTTATAGAATAGTGGCCGCTACAATAACAAATACTAAAAAAAGTTGTTTAAAACTGCTATTTACTGTTTACAAATTAGTAATAAACCGTCAGTAATTTGTAAATTCTGATACAACCTAAACATAAAACTCCATGGAATGTATTAAATTATACTTAGTAATCACCGTACTTAGTAATAAAATACGCATTCAACAATTTTACTGCCACAAAACACTGTTAATTACCAAATTGCTAAGTACAATTATTACTTTATACTCATTTTGTCACGACAAACGATAAATTAGCCACTTTACGTGTCGTGACTCCGGGACATTTGTACGAATGAACACTAAGGTCACAGTGTTGTCACGGCATGTGTTCACTTGTAACGCTAATTCAGCTGGCTGTGCTTTAGATTAGAATATCATATAGAAGGTTACTCACGCGTACCTGCACGCGACTTCCCATTCTTATCTATCTATTTTTAGGGCTTCGTACCCAAATGCAACAAACAATTTACATGTTAATAATAAACAATCAGCAGTTTGTAAATTCTGCTATATAATAATAATATCCATTAAAACCTATACACATAAAATCCTACAATATTGACCCATAATAATCACAACATTTAGTTAATAAGCACGCATTTAACAATTTTACTGCTACAAAACACTGTTAATTATGAAATTGTACTGAGTACAATTATTACTTTATACTAATTTTGTCACGACCAAAGATAAATTAGCCACTTCACGTGTCGTGACTCCGGGACATTTGTACGAATGAACACCACGGCCAGCAGCACTAAGGTCACGGTGTTGTCACGGCATGTATATACTTGTCACGCTAATTCAGTTTTGCTTTATTCTAAAGATAAAATTTCACTATCTATCTTTTTTTAGAGTTTAGTACCCAAATGGTGCCAACGGTAATCTATTACTTAGAATCTTTGTCCCTTAGTTTGTCTGTCCGTCACATTCTGTCTTAGGGCTGTATCTCTTGAATTGTAATTAGTAGACACTTATACATTTTTTTAAAGAATAGTGTCACTATGGCCGCTAACATAACAAATACTAAAAAAAGTTGTTGAAAACTGCTATTTAGTGTTTACAAATTAGTAATAAACCGTCAACCGTCAGCAATTTGTAAGTTCCGCTACAACCTAGACTTAAAATTCCATAGAATGTATTAAATTATACTTAGTAATCACCGTAGTTAGTAATGAAACACGCATTCAACCATTTTACTGCTACAAAACACTGTTAATTACCAAATTGTACTGAGTACAATTATTACTTTATACTCATTTTGTCAAGACCAACAATAAATTAGCCACTTCACGTGTCGTGACTCCGGGACATTTATACGAATGAACACCATGGCCAGTAGCACTAAGGTCACGGTATTGCCACGGCATATGTACACTTGTCACGCTTATTCAGCTATGCTTTGGAATACATTAGTGAAATGTTTTACTGAATATGAAGATATTTTACTTAATAAAAACGCGACCCACACACGATTTTTCTTTCTATATGTTCTCGTTAATAATAATAAAAAAATAACCGTCTCCACACTGTGCCCCACACTTAGATTTCATGTGTACGCAAGATGCACATACACCCAGACCCAGAAGAGAAATCCAAATTAGGTAATCATTTAAATATTCTGCCTGATCGATTCTTATGATCCTGATTGATAGTAGATTCTATCTTATAAACTGTAAAAATTGTAAATACTCACTTTATTTTCCCGTTGTTCCTCTCGCCTTGCCTCTACGCGGCCCTTACTTGCAAGAACTGGCCCAGACCACAATTTAGAGAATAGTCCACCGTAGGCAGATTTAACATGCCTTTGCGATTATTTTACAATCTCCCAGGAAGGGCGATGTCTATGTGAGTTTGCTGACGATGTTTTCCTTCCTAGATTATTTTATAGGTAAATAGCACATTTAAAAATTTGACATGCCTGAACCTTAGGAGAGAGAATGGCCTCTTAACTTCTGAGCTCTAAAGCTTGCGGTAATCAATTTTATATTTTATCACTAATTAGCAATCGCCCGTGACTTCATTCGCGTAATTTTAAGAAAATGTAAATAATTATTCACCTTTTGGTCATAGCTTGATGTTAAATAGCCTATAGCCTACCTCAAAATGTAGGTTATCCAACATTAAAAGATTTTTTAATCCGAACCAGTAGTTCCCGAAATTAGCGAGTTCAAACGAATAAACAAACTACAATTTAGAAATATTGGATATTTAAAAGTATTAGTATAGATTTCGTAATGTAAATTCGGCCTAAGACCAAAGCCCGCTAAAACTGAGTTAAACTGGCAATATGGCCGCTGTAGTGATCACGCTAAATGCATAAAAGTGCAGAAAATGGCGGTAAAATTGAGTTTCACAGTCGAGCGATACGCCGCGTGCTTCGGATAGGGCGGACTTTGTTGCCGCGGATGATAGAAATATAGATACGGTTTTAAAGCGTAGGTGACAGGTAACGAGTAGAAAGGTGGTTTGCCAGGTGGTAGACTCATGTAGTTCGACCGGGAAGGTACCACCGCCCTTATAATCCTATCTCGTGAAGCAATTGTTATGTTTCGGTTTGGAGTGGCATGGTTGCCGGCTACACTTATATACGAGGCGAACATCTTAGTCCTCAGGGGTAACAACGCATCTGTGATCAAATTCAGGTATGATTCGATAGTACTTGGGGATGATTAATAATATCTATGGGCAGCAATGAGCACTTACTATCAGGTGGACTTGTCGTTTATTACCCTTATAAGATAAAAAAAATAGTAGATGGTAGTAGACAGGAGTTTTAGTAAAATTGTAATAATGGGACCCTGAAACTAAGACCTTCGTCCTTCCGTCCGTACGTTCATTCGTCGGGCCCATCCTTTCCAGAGCTCTACCTCTTTTAATAGATAAATACGTGATTCTTCTTTTTACTCTTTATAATTGTGGCCGCTTTATTCTAAATATATATTTATTATAAGATATTTAAAAACATACTTTGTATATCGCCATCACATTGCCACCGTTATACTCTCATGGATTTTAAGATTGCATCGCATACTTACAAGTAATTTACAGGGAATATAAAATGTAACATTCACACAAATGATTACAAATGCATATCAGTAGGTATACGCTGAATCTAACTGAGTCATTGTGTAAAATACTAAAAGAAAAATCTAGAAATACCATAAATGTAACAATATTGTATGTTTTAGACATTGCTAAATCACTTTAAAAGCGTTGTATATAATATTATCTTTTAACTCCAAGCTTGGTTGCGCCATATCTACATTTTCTATGATCTGTGTCCGTTACCATTTGCTAGAAGTTAAATCGAGATTTTATCGACAAAAGATTTCGTAGTTCAACTCTGTAACTTTATTAAATTTTATATCAACTGTAACTAGCAGCTCTGTAAAAGTGTTAAAGTTTGCTTTTCTGATACATTTTTCAGATACATGCAATGAACGGCGAATGATCATGTTCTAGTATTTAGTATCTTCGAAGTATATTCAAAGAGGATTTCTCGTAGGTATTTCTTTTTATTTAAGACAATTTTAACAATTGACGACATGCATTTTTTAAATTGACATAACTATCTTATTTATGAACCGATTGAAATAAAAAAACATTAAATGTTTAAAGCAGTTTGCCACAATACATCAGTGAAAACCGCATCTGAACTGGATCTGCCGTTTCTGAGATTTGCGCGAACAAATCACACAGACAACAGACAAAGCGGCAAACAGACAAAAAATTTAAAAATCGTTGTTTTGGTTTCTATAACTTAGTAAAAACCCCTAGTATAGATTTCTCCCAAATATCTTTCATGTCAGTACTGCGATCAGTTACAGATTTATTATATGTATAGATAAATATTTTTTGGTTATAAAAATATAATGAACCCCAAGAACGATGGTACGTAGGTTGATCGCAGATTCGTTGTTTCTCCGGTGAACTAAGAAGTTCGCATGTAAATATATCTGGCAAAACCGAAAGACAAAGATTGCTTCTCGGAAGATTATGAGTGTAGCGATGTTACCCCTTAGGCCAAAATTTTTTATATCATCGTAGAACAATTGTATGTTATTTGTTTTTAATTAAATTAAAAAATGCGAGATTTTGTATGCTACATAAGTAATGTTTATTTATCACTAACGAAGAAAAGGATCCTGCAGTCCACCCTCATAATCTTGCGTGAAGCAATTTTTGTGTTTCGGTTTGGAGACGCGTGGTTGCTGGCTGTACTTATGCACGAGGCGAACATCTTAGTCCTCAAGGGTAGCAACGCATTTGTGATCAAAGTTAGGTACGATCTTATTGTACTTGGGGATGATTACTGATGTCTATGGGCAGCAGTGACTACTTACCATCAGGTGGACAACATGCTCGTTTGCTACCTTTATACGATAAAAAAGTAATCACTATTGTCACTTATTAACGGGTCAATGCGTCAACAGGTAAAGATGTCAATCTTTGCAAACAATTAAATCCCGAATATCTGAACTCGAACACATTTCGAATACAACATTTTTTTTAATCTGAAAAGAAAATAGCGCTTGTTATCAGTACAGCAATGTATTACCTTTAAAAAAATACCGTATTTATTCCGTAAAGTAAATTTAAAAAATTTAAGCTTAAATTACAATGTTCGAAATTTCCCGCGATATATTTTCCGAGGCGACAGTACTACTTGGGAACCACATTTAAAATCATTTTTCAAAAACCGTTCGCTGTCAGTTGATGTAGAAATACTCTGTGTACGTGCTTACGGGAATATTTTCTATTTTATCGTGTAGACGTCTTGTTTAGGACTAAACAGCATTCGGCGATTAAAACTTTCGAGGTATTGGTAGATATTGCACATACATACACACATCTTCACGACAAATCCCTAACGGGGTAGGCAGAGAGTATCCAGTGCCAAAGGGCGCGGTTCTGGCACATTTGTCTAGCTTCTTCCATTTTCATAACTCTCCTCATTTGTATGATTTCGGAGACTCTTGACACCTCGTTCAGACAACACACGATCAATTTGATCATGAAATGTCAGTCTGGGTCTCCCTCGTAGTCTACATCCGTCCACATTCGCCTTGTATATCAGTTTTGGTAACCTTTCATCCGTCATTCTTTCAACATGTCCAAACCACCGGAGCATTCCATATAGGTATTATTGGTAGATATTGGAGAAATATATATTTGAGGAACGCCTCCATGTTTAGGACTTAATTGCTTTCGGTGAAAAAAAGTCTATCTTTTGGTTCATTTTTAAGGTTTCCGTATCCAAAAGATATCAACGGGACCCTGTTACTAATACTACACTGTCCTATCGTCCATCCGTATATCTGTCACACAACTTTTGTGTCGTAATATGGATTTCGCATAATATGTGCCGAATTTCTCCCGAATGCTAAAAAAATCCTGTGTCTGTGCGTACATTAAAAACTGCTTCGTGAAATTTGTTGTCCCTTAGGTTAAATACGAGCGACAAAACGTTCGCCTCGTGTTCTTACCGTATAAAGGTAGCAAACGAGCATGCAGTCCACCTGATGTTAAGTGGTCACTGCCGCCCATGGACATCAAAATCATCCCTAAGAACAATTAAATCTTATCTAAGATACATCACAGATGCGTTGCTACTCTTGAGAGCTAAGATGCCACGTGTGTAAGTAGCCGGCAACCACGTCTCTCCAAACCGAAACACAATAAATTACTTCGTAAAAGATTATGAGGGGCACTACTAAGATAATCTTGATTGTGTTTTAAAATGCTACAATTGTATTTATAATAAAACTAGCTGACCCGGCAAACGTTGTTCTGCCATATAAAATATTACTGAATTTCCCGTAGGAATGAACCCCCCCCCCAGTAAAAAGTATTCTAAATGTTCCGTCCAGTAGTTTCGGAGATTAGCCTGGACAAAAAGACAAACAGACACCCAAAAAA
>DWNR01000048.1:0-29562 GCA_018250455.1 Polygonus leo | reverse complement strand
GAACATGTTACTAAGTGACAGGAAAAATTAATGTTTTTGTATGTCTCTTGAAATGAATGTCTTCCTGCACATTTCTATAGATTGTAATGAGCCGCAAATAGAATTGAAAATCTACCTGACCTCTACATTTAATACGTGTAATAGTATGTAGGTTACTAAAGTGTATTATTACATTTCATTTCATATAATTTATAATTGTTATGATTATTGTTGCAGGTAACACGTGCGTTCAACCCCGAAGCGCAGTGCTTCCGGCCCGTGGAGCCCGCCACGGCGCCGTCGCCGCCCACGCCCGCCGCGTTCTCCCCGGCGCCGCCCTTCCGAGCGCAACCGCTCACCTTCACGACGGCCACCTTCGCGCAGACCAAGTTCGGCAGCACCAAGCTGAAGACGAGCAGCAAGCGCGCCAACCGCATGTCGCCCACCGAGTTCAGCAACTACATCAAACAGCGCGCGGTGCAGCAGCAGCTGGCGGCGCGCGCGCTGTCCCCCGCCGCGGACCCCGCCGCGTACTTCGTGGCGCGCCGCGACGCCGCGCCCGGCACGCCCGCGTACCCGCCCGCGGCCGCGCACGCGCACCTCCTGCTCGCCAACTGAGCCGCGCCCGCGCGCTAACCGCCCCGCGCGATCCGCTCATAGAGTCTTTACTTTTATACGAGAGAGACGCGCGCCGCGATTTATTTTTTTATTTTCCGCGGGGGCGTCCCGCGCCGCCCGCCGCTTGTGATATCCGTACGATTTTTCAAAACTTTTTGTATTCTCGTTCGTTACGTCGATGTGTAAATTTATCGATAGGAGCAATAATCGGCCGCGCGACTCGCCGGCGATTTATTTTCGTAATATTTAAAGCCGAGTCGGGTTTTTGATGTCTTCGTTCGATATCGATATAATATTCGTAGGGTGTAAGGGAGCGAAGGGCCGACTGGCCTCGTGCGCTTACGACGACGTACCTTCTAGAGCGAGTCTGTATACATACGTCCTCCATTCTAAGAAATACTAATATTTAAATATGTATACATAATATATATTCGTACGCGAATTGTCTAATTTTTCATATGGATACGAAAGGCCAATAGAGAAATTACGTATTTTTAATATTGAAATTGATAATTCATACTCTCTAAGTGTATAGCGTACTGTATCTATTGTACTCATAATATCTATCTATATGTATGTAAACTTTTGCATATCGGACGCGGTCGGACGGTGCGGGGGCCGGCCGAAGGCGTCGGAGATCTCACCTAGTGTAATCATCATTCTTACAATTGTACCCTAATTATAATATACATAATAATAATAGGTTTAGCTACGTTTCAATCTAACAGTATTTTTTTAAGAAGATATTAGTCCTCGTGTACATTGCCGGTCGACCGTGCCGCGGTGGCTGGCCTTAGTCTGTATGGTATACTTATTAATATTGTTATAAAAGACATGAATATGGAATAAATGATAGAAAAAAAATATTTCTCGATTCATAAAATACGAGGTGCATGCAAATTCATGGAAATACTACGTGTTATTTATCTTTTTTATATTTCACTCGGCAATTGAGCTCAGTGTTTCGTACGGGATCGATCGTAGCGATAGGTAGCTTGGCTGTAGCGATATGCGGGTAGCAGCTTGTCGTTGGCTCGTGATAGTCACGGATGCGGTGGGGTCCGCACGGCACACCACGCCCGCCAGTCATATTATTTACTTTAGATATGTTACCTCAAAAAATTACGGTCGAATTATGTGCCGAACTGTCTGTAACGTGACCGCGTTTAGACACGCGCGATGAATCTGTCCTTATCGTACTCCTAACTAAAATAAATAATTAACCCTTGCTCTATTTTGTATCTATCTTCACACTGACAGTTCGTAAGTACATTGGTCCGATGCACACCCCTTTTTTGATTCAATTTAAACATATCTATTGTATATAATATAATTGACGCCCGCACTCGACGTACGTGCGACGCATATGTCTACAAGATGTATTTACGGATCAGTACGCCGAGTACTCCGAGGCTAATGGTATAACTTAGCTGGAATGTTAAATTGTATCATGCGGCTAATACGGGTCGCACAGTCAGTGTTCAGAACCGTACAATAATTATCGTACAAATACGATAATTTCGCCTACGTATATGTAGGTACGGTATCACCTTATTATCGTCGCTAATTGTACAATAATGTTCCATCAGTACAATTGTAATGTGTACTAAGAATAATGTTTAACTTGCTACAAATTTCCTATCAAAGGTCTTCCCTCGACTTAAAAGCGACTGATACTTGGATTCAACTTACTAAAAATATCTAGATCTAGAATATACCTTATCGTGTTTAGTACGATAATTACCAACGTACCTACGATAATTTTAGGTGCCTAAGTACGATAGTATGCTCGCTTCCGGTTGGTAACACTGCGCACCGTAGACTGCCTCGGCGATGCGTCCACGCGTGGGATTAGTGCTGGATTTACATACAGGCTCATAAAATAGACATAGACAAACTCATAGGCTCCCTAGGCCTGTTTGCAAGTTTCAGTTGCCAAAATTTGAAAGACGATTCTAAATCTAAATTCTTATTATGACGCCGTTATTGTATAAAAATAATGCACCTAAGTTTGTTAATATTTCGAAATTACATACCTACGTAGTAGTTTGTAAAATAGTATTAAATTTTTCGTAGTAGGTTGTAATTATTGTAGGAAAATACTGTTTAAAATAGGAATCTGATTCCAAAAGGGACATCATATCTAAATAGGCCTACAGTCAAACGTAAATCCAACACTGCAATAACAAATGCCGTGCGGACAAGCCCACCTCGTTGCACAACAACGACAAGTTGTATACGGAGATATGCAACTATTTTTTTACTATTTTTATATTTTTGATTTAGATTAAGTCTAGTTGTATGATTTCAGTACCTACCTCTGATATGTAGGTACTTTATTACCCTATTCTTATTAAAATTACGTAATGTACCTAATATTAATACGTTCCCGGTTGAAACACTGGCCATAACGCTACAGTATTTTGTAGATAAAATCTATGATGTAAGTTTATTAATAATACAACTTAGCGTAATGAGATTTTTTATTAATAAAGATACTTTTTATTTTTCTTTCTTTTGTAAGATATATTCGATGGAAGTGTTAAAGATAATATAATACATATTTGCATAATATAGTAATAGCGGCTCTCCATGTCCGCGATATAATTAGTCAATAATAATTTTTCATATTGTTGTACGACTTTTTAAGTTTATATTAAAATGTTTTGTGCAATCTACCACTTCGTTTCAATTTATAAATACACCTCTCTACGTTTTATCCCACAGTAGCAGACACAGAAATCTTAACAGACTTCTGAATGATATTCAGGAGTGTGACAGTTCGAGAATCAAACCAGGGACACTCCTTGTAAGACCAGTATTGGTAGACTACTATGCCACACAGTATAATATCAGGCCGGTAGAACCAGAGTGGGCTCACTACATTAGAGCAATGTTCTAGTTACATTTGCATTTTTCCAATTAAAAAATAGTAATGTATAAATCTAGAGCGACTTGAAATTGTTTTTCAGATGATTAAATGTGTCCTAAGCCGCACATACAAATAATTTTGGATAGTTCTAGTTTTGGATTAGTATAGCTATTTACTTATTTGAATTTTCATTATTAAAAATAGTAATGTACAATATTAGAACGGCCTGAAATTGTTTTCATATTTTAGTTATATAATCAATTTTCAAATATACAATTTTAGGTCGATCAAGTTTGATATGTATCACTTCAACTTTTTAATACAAAAATGCGAATGGGTCAAAATTCTCCATCATGCCGTTAAGCCACTCTGGCTCTAGCAGTCTGATTTACTTTGCTATGCTATATTATATGCTATGGCTCAAGTATAGTAAGAGTTACGTATGAACTCTATAAAAATCTCGACAATAAAATTTAAATAATGATTGCTGTGATTCTAATGTTGCCACGTCGGATCAGGTCTACCTTGTCGTAAGTACACGTATCACATTAATCTATCAATATATATAAAAGGCAAAACTGATTAAGTGACTGACATATCAACGCACAGCCGAAACTACTGTACCTAGAAACTTGAAATTTGGTACAGGGATTCCTTTCATGGTCTAAGTGAGCACTAAGAAAGGATTTTTCGAAATGTTACCACCGCCAAGGGGTTTTCGACTTCTACGCGGACGAAGTCGCGAGCAAAAGCTAGTGTCCTATAACTGGATACAGATCTTCTCTCGGGATTATAATTTACGTTACAATCCATTACACTGACAATTGCAGGATAAGTAGACTTTACACGTCAAAATACTCCTCAGTACACACTACTTTTCCTTGCGTTAAAACAAGTGACAAATTTTCTATCGACTTCGAATAATCGGAGATCGTTGCATGGGAACGCGTTGCGTATCTCCCAAGTGTGTTTTGTTGTAAATTTCATATTTAATAAAAATAATAATAAAACAGTAAAATTAGTGTCTGTACATTGAATATATTTAAGAAAAACTAATTGGGGACAATGTTAAAATTAGTATTAGAACACTTTTCAATGTCTTTTAATTTTTTTGTCTGTCTATTTGTCTAGGCTAATCTCCGAAACTACTGGACGGATTCGAATGAAACTTTTTTTGGTGTATACATACTAAGCCTGGTCAACATTTAGAACAGTTTTTACTGCGGGAAAAATGCTCATTCCTACGGGAAATTCAGTAATATTTTATATGGCAGAACAACGTTTGCCGGGTCAGCTATTTAATAAATAAAAAAGCAGTTTATCATTAAGTCACTTTATTTATCAAACCACATAAGATGACAAACGTGAACCTCATCTATGGACAATTTGGTTTAGCTTCTAATCGTACAAAACGTATTCAAACTACGTCGAACATTTGTACCGACGACTTTACAACGATATAATCGCGACACATACGCTAGAATTCAACCATACCTAAGTTTGCAAGTGGTATAACAAATGTATGCTTAAATACATACATTGGCCGTATACGAATACTGGTCAAACTTCCAAACAGACAGTGACTGCAAAAACGGCCTAAGCAACATTTTTCCTCAGTTAATGGACCTTTTTAGTAGCAAATATGTCTTAATTTCTCAGTTTACAATGGCCGTCAAATGAAATAATAATGATACAATCTAAAGTCTGCAAATTACTTGCGTTGTATGGCAAATTAGTCTGTAGTATGGCTAATTCATACATAGGCCGTTGTTGCTTTCACGCACAAATGTATGATTGATTGTTACTGCTTATTGTTTGATTGAATGTTATATAATCAATCTATATCACATCTAGATCCAAGTAAAGTCGTGTACAAATACCTTAGGGATACAATAGGATACAAAGGTTGACCCACGAAGCTTGCCAATTACTATAAACTTGTGTCTGCGATATGTATTACATGCAAGATAAAATATAAGTTATTGTGATATAGTAATAACGTGATAATTTGAAATCATGCTAAGTTTAACATCTTAATTTAAATGAAAAAGTTCAGTCACATGAAGACATTAAAACGTTTAAATTATTAAAATCATAAAATTAATGAATACATGGGTTATCATATCATTACTAAAATGGGAAATAAATTATTATTGATTACAATAAAAAAAATATTATTAAAAATATATTTTTAAATTATTCTTACACCAGATTGACTGAAGTTAAAAATAAGAATTTTAAAAGTTCTTTTTTTTTCAAATAATAATCAATTTCCAATCAAGCTAGTAAATAATCAAGATCCACTGTTAAAGAATTACATGAAAATTAGGCCGCATTGATAAAACAGTATCAAAATTGAGAGATAGTATTACAATTATCTATATTAAATTAAAATCTATTTTTATTGTTAATAATTGCATGAAACATAATTAATATTATAAAGTTACAATAAGTATGACAATATTCATTAGCTATTCAGGTGGGATTCGAACAGAAATTTTAATATACAAATTAAAAATTACCATAGACTTAAAACAATTCGGGAAATGATGTGCTACTAAATGATATAATGTATCCTTCATAGATATAAGCTAAACAAAATCACATTTATTGATAAAAGACACAAAGTATACACGTCAAGTGGAATTGGCAACACTTCGTCAGCCAAGATGTAACTTATCTTTAATCTGATAATTCAAGATATCAAAGGTAAGCAAAGTATATACTATATACGACGGTTTAATATTTTAATAATTTAAATATTAAATATATCTATTACCCAAAGTAGAAACATTTCATATATTTAATACCCGAAATAAATCAAATGAAATTGTAAATGACTGGATTTTTTTCTTTTCAAAGTAACATGAACGTTGACATATATACATTTACAATATAATATAAAATTTAATTGTTTTTTGGCAATGCCACAATTGATTTATATATTTCGAAAGCGTTTAGGTACTTTTTATATAACAGGCATATTTTCGATTTACAGAACAATCATATTCGTATAAAATTTCTACAATTCTCACTTCTATATTCTAGTAAAGTTTAAAAATGATTTTGTTTATTTTAAAAAGAATTATATTGGAAGTACAAGCTGCTTTATTCTTTAAGCTTTATGCTTTATTCTTTTTTAGCTGCTTGCTTTAGGAGGTGATAAGTAGGCACTTGTAGGTCTTATATATGATATATACCACAGATAATACATCATAATGTTATAATCTTTTTCTGTGGCAGGATGTATATAATATAATACCTGACAAACTGAATACTGAACGGGTGTGCTTTTGTTTGTGATTTGGGACTCTGTCATGGCTGTCTTGGAGCCGTACTAATAGTGAACTCAAAATTGAGATCGATACTGAATGCGGCTTCAATTCATTACTAGTACTTAAACCGCACTCAAGATCGATCTCCAACTTGAGTTCAGTTTTTGATACGGCACTAAGAAACCGATTTATACAATAAATGTCGTAGTTCCCAAGTGTCAAGCATCCAACTTACTCACAATTATTATTAACATTACTTTGAAATGATATCATTACTTATTAAAATGTATTTGTAAAATGACTCGCATTTAATGCATGGATATAATAAAATACACTATAATTTATAACCTTGTGCGGATGGTATGATACACATAGTATTGCTTAAGTTTAGCTTCATCTCTGTAGATACTTCTTGCAACGTCAAATGATTCACGGGAATGTATTGGACATTTACCATGGCTACACGGTGAGATAAATAAGATAGATAAAACATTGTTATCATAAACGAAGTAACTAAATAAAGTCTTAATAAGTGATACTTTTAGTACAGTGTGTTAGAGCTAAAGTATGCTTATTTCCAATAGTTGAAGGCTATTTAATGAGTAATTATTACTGTTGTTGCACAGAATTTTTTCAAATGATGTAATATCACAAATCGTGTCATATATTAGGAGTGTATCTGGTTACTTCGCTTTGTAGGTTATATTAATAATACATTTAATGATTAAATTTGTACGTATTTTGGCACTATTACAGATGGCTACAGAACAATCGATTATAGTAGGAAGAAATGGAAGAGGTGACTTTAAATATAGCAAAATAAAAAAATAAGAAACATTACTTTTATCACCATAGATGAGGAAAAATGCCATTTGTGGTTAATTTAGTTTTTATAAAATATACATTTGCAATTACTATAAAATAATCAGTACATTTTAATGAAACTTAAACCTTCCCTTATCAATTCAAAACATTAAATTCCTAATTAGTATTCATTTACGAAAATATTTACATACTATAATAAAGTAGAACTAAACACTAATTACAACTAAAAATAACTCGTTTAAGATCACATTGACCTCGCAAAAATATAGATAATTTTAAAGACGCATACAAGTCATACTTACACATACAATTTAAGTTTGTTTTAACCAATATTGACTAATATAAAAATTTTGGCCCATGATTCCAGTATTTAAAAATATAAATGTAGACATTTGCTCATCATTTTTTTGAAAATCATGATAAAACATCTACGCATTTCAATGTTATTACCTAATGAACTCATAACAAACCATTACAAATATTATATGAACTTGCAACAGTCTCATAATTGACAGTAAAATAAATAACATAATATGAGCAACTTATTAAAAAGCTTAAAGTGAAAATAAAAATTAACTTAACATTACGAAATAAAAACGGCAACCAAACGTTACAGGAATGACAGCATAAACACATTAAGGGCAATCTGAAGACAGTTGCATATTAGGATATAATTAGAAGTCACAAACGGCTTACGATATTTACAATTTAGAAATGACACGTCATCGAAGGATCATAAGTATATACGACATAATCAAGGCCACCGCATTTCATGTACAAGAGAAGAGTAATTTCGTTTTATAAACTTATCCAGCCCTGGGATTATGGACTGAAAACATCAGTGAGCCATTTCGATATGACGCTGCAAACTCTTCTTATTCATATAGGAGCGGTCGCACATGGCACATGGGAAGGAAACCTTATCGTTGTCTGAGTGCCTCGCCCTGGTGTGGGACGAGAGGTCCAAAGCTCTTGCGAAGTATACTTTGCAAATGTTACAGAAAAACTTAGTCGGCGTGGAGTGCATTGTGCGGTGGGCGATCAAGTCACGCGGTGTGGCCACTCCATCGCCACACTGGCTACACGTGAACTCGCCTGGAGGCTGTTCCACATCGACTGCCTCTTCCTCTGACTCACCCGTGTCTTCCTCGCCATCCCCATCACCGTGTTGCTCACTGCGATGAATGTTTAACTCGTTAGCAGTATCGAACTGCATCTCACATACGTCGCATATGTGTGAATCGTCGTCCATCTGTGTGGTGCCCGACGAACTGCCTTCTCCTGCGTCGTAATGCTTCTTCATGTGGACAATCAACGTCGATTTTCGAGTGAAACTCTTGTCGCAAACTGGACAAAACACGGAATTCGGTTGATGAACCTCGTCCATGTGGCGTTGGTATGCCGCCCGCTTGGTGAATTCCTTATCGCATATAGAACAATACCTATCTTCGACTCCCGAAGACGAGTTGTTTTGTTGATCCATTTCTACGGAATCGTCCGATCGCATTTTCTTGTTAGGGTTGACCACGGTCACTTCGACTTCTGGAGGCAATCTTCTTTTTGCTACCACGCTTGCAGGGATTGTGTGTGTGACCTTCGCCAGTTGGGAGGGATCCACTACTTCATGCTTGCTAACTTTACTTGTAACTTTGCGTTGTGGCATCCAAAGACCCGAATTGTTAGCAGCGGCTTTACCATCGGGTGAACGTAAATGCCAACCGCGGTGGCTCTTGAGAGCAGCAATAGACGTGTAGCTCTTATGGCAAATCTCGCAATCAAAAGTTTGTGGTTGCGACTGTATCTGATTAATACATTGATGATTTTGCAATGCAAGAAGTCCAACAAATTGTTTTCCACAAGTGTCGCACGGGTATCGTGCTTGATAGTCAGCATTAGGGTCCATAGAATCCTGATCCTGTTCATAATCTGGATCCATTTCTTGTGACATGTCTTGCGATTTGCTAGTACCTTGGCTAGCATTATAACCCAGTAATTCTTGTGCGTGAGCAGCCCTCAAATGCTCATAAAGTTCAACCGTAGAACTGAGCGGTTTACCACAGATCTTACACATCTGGACACTTGATTTATGAACGTTTTTCCTATGACGATAATAGGACCTCTTGTCGGTGAAACTTATCTCGCATATAGTGCAGTTCGACCGACCTGTCGATTCGCTTGGTGCGTCAGATGATTTAGTAGAGCTGGGATTAATAATTCCATGTTTGGCGCGTTTGTGTTTCCACAAACTAGTTCTAAGTGGGAATCGCTTGTAGCACAATTCACAAGAAAAGGGCAAAGGGTCTTGTGTTGGCTGTTGTTGTTGCTGTTGCTGCTGCTGTGGTTGCGGCTGCTGAATATTATTTGTCATATTGGTGAAATTGAAACTGTTGAATTGGGGCGTTGATAAAATCGACCCATTTTCGTCTACATTGTAATCATCTTCTTCGGTGGACGCTTGCATAGTGTTATCTTCACTATCGTTTCTATCATTGATCAAATCAGCGTGTAAAACTTTTTTATGCTTCCATATATTTTTCTTATGCATAAACCCTTTGCCACAAATATCACATGAGTAAGGAGCATTAGGAACATTACAATTTGGCTTAAATGATAAAAAGCTTGGTTGAACCATAGAAAAGTGTCGTATTGGCTTTCCAATAATCTGTGGTGAAAACCCTTTAGGATCTCCAGGCTTTCTATTAGTAGTAGGTACTTTAGAATGGATGCGCATATGATTAGAATACGCTTGGCGACTTTTAAATGATCTGATACAAATATCACAGAAGAATTCTGCATCTAATGAACTGTATGTTCCAGTTCCATGATGAGCTTGTTGAACGTGTTCAGAAAGCTTCTGGGGGGTGCTGTATGAATTGGAACAAACATTACAGGGATAAAATTTCACCCGTAAATGCGTATTTTTATGTTCTGCCAACTCAGATGGGCGCAAAAATTTCTTTTCGCACTGGTCGCAATGATGAGCAACTTGATTATGTTCAGCTACTTGATGGTCGGTCCATGCGTCTACGGTTTCAAAAATGGCATTGCATTCCGTACAAGAATAATGATATTCTTCCGCTTCTTCTTTAACAAGAGACATATCAGGCTCTGCTGAAATTTGGACGCCTAGAGATCTATCAGAGTGCTCCATGTAAATATGTTTGTTAAGATCGGCAGCTTGTTCGAATTTGGAGTCACAATGCTGGCAGTAATGAGGCTTCTCCTCGTCATGAATAATCTTCAAATGTTTGACCAAATTCGGATAACTGCTATTCTTTTTCCCACAAATAGGGCAATCTGTTGGTCTACCGTCCACACATTTACTCTGGCTGTCAGACAGATCACAGCTGCCAGCGTGAACAGCTAAAGCATGGTCACTAAAGGCCTGCATATTAACAAACTTTTCTGGGCATAGATCACACGAAATATAAACTGTGCATTCTCCATTTCGAATATGTTTCTTCCACAAACCTTTGTCTTTGAATCTCGATCCGCAGTGGACACATGCCAAAGTTACTTTAGATTGACCATCTTCATGGACATCCAAAACATGTTTCATTATAAATTGTTTTAACTGGAATTTGGCGGGACACAGTTTGCATGAGTATGACCTAGCGTTAAAAATATCTTTGTACTGAACTTTTGGGTCCTTTGGTTCATCCTCTAAAATGAGATCTTCTGTAATGCCATTCTCATTATAAATTATTTTCCACAAATCAGTACAAGTATTTGACCTCATGTGGCTGAGTAAGGCTCCGATATGACTAAATGTTACAACACAATTGTAGCATGTATGTTTAGGCACTTTGTGGCCATTCTTTTGTAAATGCTGTATGACAGCTTTTCTGCGCGGATGTTCTCTTTTACAGCATAAGCATCGTTTAGTATTAATCTGTTCAATTATATCGCGGTACTTAATAATGAAGTCTCGTTGAGTTTTAGTAACATAAAGCTTATCTGGATCTAGGTCTTTCGTGTTGCCTTCACCATCTTCTGTGTTATTAGCATCTGCTGATTCCAAGTCTTCTTCTTCTTCCTCTTCATTTATCTCACTATTGTAAGAATTGCCCTGCATATCCTCATTTATTTCTACAACAGGAGCCAAGCTCGGTGGCAAATCATCGTCGTCATCGTCATAAGTTTCATCATGATTGTTCTGATCATCAGTTTCTTTTTCTTCTTTGATTTCTTGGTCAATTTTAGTGTCGCTATCTCCAACTGCACCATCTGTCTGGTCACCATCTTCGTCGGGTTCTTTCTTATCATCCTGATTGCTTTCCACATTTTGCTTATCATTTTCATCTTCTTTACTTTCCATTTGCTCATCATCACATTCGTTTTCTTGCTGACGAGCGATTTCAATTTCATTATCAGTGTCCATTTCAACCGTATCGTAGTTTTGTCCATGATTATTTCCTTTGTATTGGTGCGATTCTCCGTCTCCTTCATCGTCATCGTGTTGATTCACATATGTATCTGGTTCCGAAAGAATAGCTTCTACTTGGAAGGATGCTATTTCTGGCTCTGATATTAATGTCTCAGGACTTTCTGGGCCTGAATTAATTATTTCAGGTTCAGAAATCAAAACTTCGGGCTTAGTTGTCAGAAGCGTTTTCAAAATTTGAGGTTCTTTCTTCTTAATTTGTAAATCTTTAAGAGCTTTGATGCGTAACGGATACGGCAAAATATGCTGTGGTGGTTTAATAGTTTTGATGGGGATTGGTTTAGGAGGTCCAATAGTTTTCGGAGTTATAATTTTGGTAGAAATGCCTTTTGGGATGAGCTGCATTTTATGACTAATAGGATTGGGCATGAGCCGAGCTTTGGGATTGAACGGGTTGGGACGAAGTTTTGGTTGCAGGTGGGAAGGAGTCTTTTTGTGTGTAATTTTATTGGTATATCTATCGAAGCTGTGTGCGGTGAGTTCGTGACGTCTTGCATTATGGGAGTACTGGTAGGATCGACCGCATACGAGACAGTCTTTAGAGGCGAGTTGTTGAATACCTTGACGGGAATGCAAAGTTTCTCCAGTGGGCCGCATGACGGTTATAGAAACTTCTGGCATATTGGGTACACCAGACCTGTTAGGAACGTTTGCGGGTGGGAAATTTTGGCCCTCATTCATCTCTTCGTCATCGTCTTCTTCTTCTTCTTCGTCCTTTTCGCTGTCTGCGCCCTATAGATTAAAACATTAGTATATTATTAACAAATGTCTACAAAATATTCCTGTTTGCACAACATTATATTTGCCTAATTATATCAGACTGACAAAACCTCGAAAGAAGCTCAAAGTAACAAAAAACCAACCTGGCAATGTATTATCGATATAAAAGTTCATACATAATATCATCTATATATTCAAACGCACTAACTTTACGTGTCACTTCAATAAAACAATGTTCGACTTGTTAAAATTAACATGCACATTTGTCATTTCAGAAGGTATTCATATTGAAAGTACTTGTGAGAGACTAAAGTATCCATGAGAAATAATTGAATCCTGAAATTTTACTTTAAAAAAATCCCGTGATTCATAAAAAAGGATAATAATTAAAAAAAAGACCTGTAATTTATATTCCACATCTATAAAATCATAGATCTAACCTAAAAGATCACTATTCATTTCTAATATAACCTTGCATGATTTTATAGATTGGTTTAATTTCTCATCAACCACTATTAGGATTTTTTATTTCATAAAAACATACTGCTAACATTTCCTATGACCAAATAATTTAGTAAGTTAACAATTCATTATTATCTATTGTTATGTATTTTGGTGGGCAATAAAGTGTATAAATAAATAAATACTCTTAACTTTCCAGAGAATGCACTTGAATCATTATGAAGAATCATATTTCTGAATAACCAATTCCGTTAATGCAAAAATACAGTTGTGAAAATAAAAGGCAATATTTTATTATCATTAACACCTGTTATTCTATAAAAATATATTTACAATATTGCTACATGGAACAATTATGAAATGTAGGTATCATTTTTAACTTGTAAATGTTTTTTTTTTATTTTATATTTATATAACATTTCTGAGATGAGGTGTTTTTATCATTATTCATTAATTTTGAATGCATTCAATTAATTAATGAAACAATATATGTTAACATTTTTCAAGTTTTAGACATACTGAATAACATTTAATAAATATATGACTAAGTTATATGAGAAATGAAGAAAAACTGATTAAAAAATATAATGCTTCATATCATCAACAATGTCAATCCAGCCTAACTAGATAAAGTGTAATTTGGCAAACTAAATATTCTATTTTTCAGACACTACTAAAATTCATATTTTTAATATTAAAGAATATATTAAGATGCAGACAAATAAGGGCATTACACACAAGCATGTAAATAATATAAATTGAAGAAAGTAAAAACAATCCTGTGATATTTAAATATATAAGGATGTTCACATGTAACCTCTTACTTACACCCGGTTTCAATATTCTTTCTATCCTTAACTAAAAGTAAAAATAACGACCATTGGTGTGTATGTCTGATAGATCTTTTCTGTATATAGTTGTTAAAATTAATAAAAATTATTGACAAATATATACCAATGACAGCTATTTTAACTTCTAGTAAGAGAAAAATAGGTTATTGAAACTGGCTGTTAATCATACTTGCTATTGCATCACTTACTTTTTAAACAAACCACTTTTCTAAAAGTAATGCACAAAGTCATAGACATTTAAAAAGACATATTTAGTTATTTAATATGACACTTAAATTTTTTAAAAGTTTATATTGATATCAACTATTTGTATATTAACATTTTGTAACAACTTTATAATAAACTTTTAATACATTTATATACATAAATTTTAACACATTTAAGTAACCGAAATAGAATCTTAAGATATAGAATTTAAATGTGACCAACAAAATTTAAATCATCATATTCTAAGTTGTGAATTAACTGGGACATATTACCATAAAGTATTTTGTAATCCAATTAATGTGGCATGATTGATACCGCTATTCCTTAATTCAATATCTTACAATATTATACATATTCTAGAAGACAAATGTGATATGGCTACATTACATTACTTATCTTCTGTCATCTCCCTAAATCTGATAGTATGCTAAGGTACTCTAAAGAGTAGAGATAGGAAGATGAGATTTAGAGTGTACTTTATGATACACATAAAGTACAAATGTTAACACAGTGCTCTCTGCATATTGGCACTCCACATTTAACACAATTAATTTTTGTTCTTCTGTCTCTTTTTGTTGTTTTCACACAGATTCTACACCGCCTTCTATTCCTATATGTGCTTTGAGGTTGTACAATCGGTTCCTTCCTTCTCTTTGCTATTTCTTCTTTGAAAGGCGATGACACTTCCTCAGTTTCTATGAGACTGAGAGCCAAGTGTTTAATAAACAAACGACGCTGAATAATCCTATCGGAATTAAAAGAACCCCATACAACTTGGGCATTTACTGAGGCAATGTTCAAAAGAGTAAAGAATAGAGACAGCGTCCAGTCATTCGTATACTGCATTGTTGTATAATAATGCATCAACACATCCAAAACTTCCACCACAGTATGATTTTTTTTATATACAGACACTACTGTTGTGTGACTGCAATGTGCTCTCTTGTAAAACCTGGGTTCATTTGTCAAAACATTAACACATTTCGAGTATGCATTTACATAAGATGCCAATGACACATCATTGTCCAAAAATCCACTCATAAAAGTTTGCTCTTGTCTATATTTGGAAAGGAACAATGGCGGAATCATATCATTTTTTGGATCAAGAGCTGCTATAGTGTAAAGTTGATATTCGTTTTTGAGCATTTCTATTAACTTGATAGAAGTGTACCAACTGTCCACAAGTATTGTTTTGCCGGTTCCAGCTAAGTGCTGAACTAATTTTCTTACAATGTCATCTGCCCCAAAATATGGATCCGTTATAACGTCTAGGTTACTAACATAGAAGTTTGTGGGGTCTACCGCCATCACTATTTTCATACCACTTTTAAAAGGTTTCTTTTTAATATTATAGCGAAAGGGGCAAGGTCCATACACTGGTATAATTATTTCGTCAATGACTGCAATATTGTTAATATCAAATGCTGTTCTACAATTTAAAGCAAAGATTTCAAACACTTTACGAATACGCTTCATCACATCATACTGTATTATACTGTCATTATCCTCATTGTCAAAGCTTAAATTACTGAGCAGAAATCTGAATCGATCTGGTTTCATAGAATTTTGAAAACATATAATCCCAGATTCACTGTTCCATAACTCTTTAAACTGTTGATGAGTTGGCCTCATTATTCCATGTAAATATAATATACCAATAAGGGTTTTTATTTCACTCACATTTGTCTGATCCACACACCCACTTTGTACCGAATTAATCTTATTATTAGTTGATGTAACAATAAGTTCCAATAAATCATCAGTGAAAAACAATTGCCAGGCATTTTTTGGATTTGGACAGTGTTTAAATGGGTATGCATTGCGTTTTCTCAATTTAAGAACCTCTTTAACTTTAGCACGATTGGCAGATGATGATAATTTGGGGTACTTGGATATTAATTGTTTATTTTTTTGTAAGAATCCATTTTTGCAGTCAATATAATCATCAGAAATTTCATCCATTAATTCTGCCTCAGAGTCCGATTCATGGTCTGATTGATGGACAACATCACATTCTTCTGTGGACTGCAAAGCATCAATGACATCGTCATCTTGGACCATACCCATTATTGCATGTACCCGATGCCAGTCCATTCGGGGATCTACATGAGTCTGTGGATGAAATTAATTCAATTGAACTATTCTCACACTGTCATGCTTTATATAATTTTGTTTTATTTTTTTTTTAATATAAAACACAGTAAGAAGTAACAAAATAGTTTAAGTGTCATATTAAATATCTTTCTGAAGTAATATTAACGCTTTGCAATAGCAACTACATTTTATTGATAGATAAGCCACACCAGGAAAATAATCTTTTACCTTATCACTCCTCGGTGTGAGCCCCAAAGATGCCAAGATCGGTGGGCCCTCAGGTTGCAATTTATTTGATGTGCCTCCATTCTGTAATATTTTAAAATGATATATTAAAAAAAACTGTATGTTACCTCAAATATAAGTACTTTAAAACATATGCCCAGACTTTTCAATGTAGATATAGTATATATAACTATGTAAAAACAAAAATATAGTAATAATCCATTAATTAAAACAAGAGCACCAAAACACTTAACACCCAACTCCATAATCAAATGATGACTTGGCAAGTGCTGTACAATGTCCTTGACATCAAAAGACAAGTTGACTATACACAACCAAGTTATACTGCTACTGATTAATGACCACAGTCAATAACAAGTTCCATTATCACAAGGCTTGACTTATCAGTATGTAATTGACTCACACATACCTCACTATCAGGATATGACCCATCAATAACCACTCCATCATCATAGGCCTCATCTGACATAAGCTCATTTTTCACTTTAACCTGAAAAAACAAAGCAGCAACATGTAAACAATACATCACATGACAGTTCCCAATTTCAAATAACCATCCAGAAATATTAACCCACCTCTTCTAGTAGGCTGCCATCTTTATTAATCAGAGACTGTAGCTTGTTTTGTGTCCTTTCACACACAGTCTTAAATATGTGCCAGTTATTGACATTGTCCATACATTTCCTGCAGACATTGGTAGGCAGGTCGTCATTTTCGCTTATCTGAAAAAATAATCATACGCAATCATATTACGAAGGCCGAAAGACGCGCATTTCATCAGACCGAGCGAGGCGAAACCGCGGCTCGCCACCTCATGTATACATGCGACGCGAGGAGAAACTACGTAGGTAGACGTAGGTATATGCGAGCGGCGGCGAACGGCTACTCCTCGACCGAATAAGTAGAAGCGAGTCGAGTGGCAACCAGCGAGCCCCTCGAGGGTTACCGCTCGATATAGGCACGCACACAGACGCGCACTCACGCCGACACCGACGCTCACCCGTCCGAGGGACGAGCTGCACCGTCCTGGTCTCGTCCGATAAATCAATACGCCCGATGCCCACCGCCGAGACTATCAAGCGATCCGCAGACCCCCTCCCTGCCAGACCCCCGGGAATAATGCCAAACCCGACCCTCATCATGCGCGCCATTCCTTGCCGGCTGCACGGAATGCGACGCGACGCGGCCACGAGTCGACCGATAGCTGTAGAACGTTACAAAATGGTGGACGATCTTACGACATCTCCACCTAACAGCGCTGCCTGTCATTACACGAACCGGGGCGGATGACGAGTTCTCACGTACACCCGAGGGTCTACTTTCACTCAAAACTCCATTCTCTCACTTATTTTATGCATAACGTACCTGAACGGAAACGCAGTCCCTTATTTTCGATGCCAGGACAAGAGGTTCCGAGTCATCCGAACTGGTGGTAGGAAATATAGGCAGTAATTCGCCTCGAGATGACAAGCACAGTCTACAAACACTATCATAATTCACATTCATTGTAAATAAACAAATTTCAACGATATTAACACTTTAAACACCATTTAAAACGCGGACGCCATGTCACCACGACCACTTCAACACAAAGCACTGCACATCGTTCTTGCTTGAACACGAAAGCGGCTGATGATGAGCATGAGAAGTCGATGTTCGTCGGGATAGCTGGGTCGAGTCGCCGACCACCTGTCGTTCTGCGCATGTGCGCGTAAAATGGCGTCAGGCTTGCCAACCTAACGAACGAACAAATGATGGATTCCAGACTTACTAAACCTTTTTCTGTTTCAATATGTCAAAGTATTTTTAGTTACTTTAATATTTTTTGTGAGCTGCTCGTATTTAAATATAGTTAGCAGCTGCACCACAAAACAAAATGAGATTTTTTTTGCAGAACATTATTAGCGTGGAGATTATATAGTTATATTTGGTTGAGCTACACTACACGAGTTCTGCCAACTTACACTTTATGCACATTTTAAGAAATGTTTTGTGTACTAATTAAAAAAACTCTTCTTTTTCCTATAAATTTTAAGGTAACTCTCTATTTTAATAAGAATTTAGTAACCTTTGCTATTTTCAGCATAACGAGGAATGAAGTAATAAATAAAGGAATGAATAAGTAAACCTTGAAAAAATGTTTTCAATACCTGACAATGTTTCTCCATCTCTTTCTAAATACAAGACTACCAGTGGCGGTAAATTTAAACTTCGATAAACTTTGCAGCTGGCAGAATGAAGCGGCAAATTCAAAACTGTAATTTTATTTTTGTAAACTACAATAAACTTTAAAAAATATAATATTAAAGATTGGACGTCAAAATTCATTGGATAAATAATATTTATATGCCATACCCTTAGTTAATATGCTAACAGTTGTTTCATAATTAGGTAAATATTGTTTAATTATTTTTTTCTCATTCGTTTGTGCATTAATCGTCACTTAGGCATTTCCTCAGCCAGTTAAACACATGAAATACTCTAATAATATTTGTAAAATGAATAAAATTACAGTATTAATAGGTTCGAGGTACTGATATTCTGCAGCAAATTACTTCAAAGATGGAATGAAGGGCATTTCATAGAACGTAATGCAGTCTATGTCTATTAGTGTATACCTGATATTGGTAATGTTATGTTTTGATTAAGTAGGTCAGGTATTTTTTTAAATTAGGTAGGTTGGTACGTAATGGAAGTATAAAATAAATGTGAGGTCTGCAGTAGAGGCATCGCACCTGCGCGAGATGCGGGTTAAACTAGGCGGTAAGAAATCCGGTTTTATTTGGAGTTAGCCATTAACAATAGGTGTACAGAATATCCATTTAAAACTTTACTAAGTATTAAGGGGTTTTTCTATTCTATTTATAAGTGCATGTTAAATAAATCAAAAGGCAGAGGTAGGCCTGTATTGACAAAGTTCTCTCTGTACCTATTTCCAGGTACTCTGTGGTCTATACACAACCTAAATTCAACCTCAATTTGATTGTTATATCTATAATATAACAATACATTATGATCTAGTTAGCGTAGTATTGTTTTTTTTATAAAAGTACAATAAATAAATAAAAACACCCAATTTGGTTTGAACATATTTATTTGCATTTTTTGCTCAAGCAACGTCCAGCACACAACATTTACTTAAGTACCTAATATTATACACAAAAAAATACTCAACATTGATTTTTACAAACGATAGTTATATATATATTATATCATTTTCTTGTTAACTCTATGACAAAAACATTTTTGTGAAGTATATTAAGAGAGATCTCGTCAGATCTTAAACAAATAAATTGTTTTAGTTGTCATTTAAGGACCACCTCGTTAAGAATTATGGGACCTTAGTGTGACGAATAATTTGATTACGAAATGTAAACTTCTTTAAAATAAAACAATAAATCAAACATCGAAGTTTAACTTGTAGAACTTTCGTCCGGTTGTTCTTTTTTCGCTTATAGGATCTTCTAGTTGGACTAAAGTTTTAAATTATGATAATTTTAAAGTATTGAAATATTGAATTGTACTTTAGGAACCAATACGCGTTGCTACCTAGGATTAGGCAGTACTTAGTATCATGACCGATTGGCCAACATACCTTCGTTACCAAAACGCATAATACAAATTAACAATTGCTGTCGCGTAATATAATGTGTGTCATACGTTTCCGATCTCTACAACGTAATTAAAATTGACCCATAATAACATAAATGCTTCTAAAATTTGAAATATTGATATATTTGAAAATTTGAAATATTGTTAATAGAAGTGAAATGCAAAATTTTTACTCTTGTTATTTTGCTTTTTTCCAACAGTAAAGGTATTTCACTTTTAGTTAAAACATTACATATAGTTTAACAGTCCAAATGAAAAAGTCAATTTTTTAAAGGATAACTATACATAAAATATCACAGGATGTACCTAAATATTTTTGCGCAAATATATAAGCGATATGAGCTTGATAATTTAAGAAAATTTCCCTTAACTCTTATCCTAAACTTGATATAGGTATTTTATAACCATCCTTATAAAATAATTAGGTATCTACAGATAAAATATTTATATTTTTTACCGACGTTATACACAAAAAGGTATCGTCATTCGCGTCCAAGTGTAGACTTTTTTTAAATGAAGCAAAAATGTCGCCTTCCGCGTTTTACAAAAGTAAATAAGAAGCATGGAATTTTTTCCGCGCTTATTTATATTAGTTTAACGAGACATGTCAACAACAAGCAGCAGAATTTTTAAGTTTCATTTAGAATGAAGGTGACTTAAAATGAATATTTTTATTATATAATGTAGTGTAAAATAACTATTCTGTCGGTAAAATTTTGATTATATATGTTTACCTAATATCTACTAAGAATCATCACAAAATGTTTTATACAATATATGTTTTTTTTCTCGATTTTTAATAATTTTAATAAAAACATATTAGAAGATAAACACTTATACAATATAAATGGACAATTAAAAAACCTGATTCTCTTTTATTGTGCTTTCTATAAATGCAGACTTAGATTAAACGAAGTAAAATGGGGTAACATTGATGATTTTCTACCATTTCTTTAACATATTCATCTTACTGTATTCAAATATAAAAACTCATTGATAATAATTACATTAATATAAATGCAACATAATTATATTAAGCATTTAACTGTATTCTGCACATAATAAGTAAGTGTTTCATATTTTACTTATTTTCATAATGCTAGGTTATGTTTTCTATACCTGAATTATCATCTCCAAGCGTAAAAGTAGTAATAATAATACAAGAATAATAATTAAATAATGTCCAATACAAGTTGGTCCTCGATTTCATTCTAACAATTCTAGCAACTTGTCCAGCATCGAAATAAAGTATAATGTGTAGGTTATTCTGAAAGAGGTAGCAAAATATCTTTAGGATATTTTATAAAAAATACAACATAAAATATTTTCAGAAAAGGGTACATTCGTGTACAAATAGTGAATACACAGTTCACAGAAAAGCTGAAACGGCAAATTGGTACCTTACAAGTTTACATTGAGCTTTATTTACATGCAATGTTTTAATTCTCAAAATTTATTTTGTTGGATATACAATGTAACATTTGTAGTTATGGGTAACATGCCTTTAAATCTATATACCAATAATAGTCACATTTAGTACATTACTAATTAACTCTAGGGTCTAGAATTGGATATAGAGTAAGTTTTATAAAATTAGTATTAAGATTTTTGAAGTATTTATTTAGGTTCTCATATCGACTGCATAATCTGTAAATCGTACGGAGTCTTTATTATATATTATATATTAGAATTCAGATATTATTGCTAAGAATTACATGGTGCATTTAGTACTTAATATTGTATCCAGAAATAGGACAGTTTACCCCATATTTTTGTATTCAAATATTTAAAGATGTGTAGGTAGATCCATTTATTATTTAGACATGATGTTACAAAGGAAGTCTACAAGTGACTGGTATTTAACCATTACACGTGTACAGTATTACACGTGTAGTGTAGTGTATTATGAAGAAGCTCGATAATTTATAGGCAATGTTACCCACGTCACAACCCTAATTGGGTCCACGACCGATACCAACATCCAAATATTTCCCATTCCCATTGTGTTGACTTATCCGCGCGTCTGCTTCGGCGATTACGAGCAAGGGGGACACGAAGACCGGTGTTCTTGCGAGGGTTGCGCGCGCACAGCCAGCCTCGACGGGTCGACTGGATTAGCTTTAGCTACGAGGGACCGGGCGACATGAGCGAACGCGGCCTCTACATTGAGCCCGGTTTTCGCTGACGTCTCCATAAACGCTACTTGGTACTCCCGGGCCAAGCGCTGCCCCTCCTCCCGCCTCACCGCCCGCTCGAGACCACTGTCCGACTTGTTACCTAGAAGGGCGCGCTAGTTAGACTGCGTCCTATAGAGCTGCCATCTGGAATCGGAAGGTTCCAGAAGCCCGGAAATTTCAAATGGATTTGTTGGATGATTGGATTTTTTAAAGTTTAAGACTAAACTATTAAGGAAGGTGTGTTTAAATTTGTTTAACGTTCAAGTATTTGGGTTTTTCAAGACATAATAATAGAAACTAAAAGACAGGAAAACCAGAATGGCAGCTCTATACAGGTAGGAAATTAGATGTATACATACTCGTATGTACTAGTACGTATGTATAGATGACATACCTATGTAGTGTATGCGGTGATATGATTTTTAAAGTTTTAAGTTTACTGTAAACTATTTTAATTTTACTTATGGAACTTCAATACTATCGACAGGAACCACAAAAATCAGTAGACAAGCTCATTAAGTAAGATCTGAACCAGTTCATTTAAGACCATTTTTAAAAGCCTTGTTGTCAATAAGGCATTATTTATGGAAAGGGATGCAATAAAGTACTAGCAAATGCCTTGTATTATAACGATCGTCGAATATATAAAATTCTCGTGTCGCAGTGTTAGTTGCCAAACTCCTCCGAAAAGACTCGATCGATGCTCATGAAATTTTGTGTGCATATCGGGTAGGTCTGACAATCTATTTTTCATACCCCTTAATGTTAAGGTATGTCCACCACTAATTTTTTTTTTACTTTTTGGAAAACTTTTTTATGATCAAAAATACATAGGTACAACCCCAAATTTTCACGCTTCTACTATCAACCCCATTTTTTTATTTCTTTATAGCAGAACAACGTTTGCCGGGTCAACTAGTTTAGAAATAAATAACATTATTTACATCATAAAGTCAACACTAAGTTCGAATATGTCGTTTGCTGGAAAACGACATACCTATTCGAAGAGGCCATTAGACACCTCCTTTAGATGTATTTATATCCTCATAGTCAAACTGGAATGTAGCAATGACTAGAAAGTGTAGTTTGAATTTGTAATTGCATGCAACAATGTTTTAAAAGTAGACTCATTAATATTCATATTATTTTTCTTTTAATTAGAACGTTAAATGGCCAACGTTCTTTTATCGTATAGATAATGGTAGCAAATGAGCATGCAGTCCACCTGATGGTAAGTGGTAACTGCCGCATATGGACATCAATAACCATCCCCAAGTACAATTAAATCATACCTAAGTTTGATCACAGATGCGTTGCTACCCCTGAGGACTAAGATGACTGCCTCGTGTATAAGTAGTGTAGCCGGCGTCTCCATACCGAAACACATTTTTTGCAATCAAACATGGCCTGCAAACTCTCATCGTGGCTTCATCAAAAATGTTCAAGACCTATTTACATTATAAACTTTCTGTTTTTTATTTATTTAAGTAACAGAATTATTTTAAAATATTTTACCCGTTTATTTTTACATCTATAGGCTAGTCAAATCCGTATATCTAAATCTTTCTTTGATGATGTCAGGTGCAATATTTCTCCTAATGACTAAATAGACTTTCCAAAAAATTGAAAGTATGTAAGCCTCCCAAATCAACAGCATAACATTTCACCTTCACCTTGCACTTCTTCATAACTATGTTCTTCTCATAAGTATGGTGATCTCGTCGCAGCAATTACCTGAGGATACTTACAAGTAGTGTAGTAGTGGATGTGTTGTATGTTTGTATATCACATCATGATGATATGATGTGATGTATTATGTTGAGGTCTTTCTCCAAAAGCCAAGCTTACCTATATGTTCGACAAGGAATGTTATTGTTTAAATTTTATTTTGGCTGCAATTTTTATTTTGAACTCATGTGTCAGTGAATGGTCGCGCATTATTCAGATCACGGCCGTCTTTTACGAAAGGTAACTTCCGAAAGGAAACCCTGAGTAATTACAATAATGTGGCCTGTAATCATGTTTTCCTTGAAAACGCTATTCTCTATTGGAATATATTTTATGAGGTGAAATAGCAAATCCACACATTCGAGAGAAATTTTCAACAATAAGACATACAAAAGTCCATAAATTCAGTAAATGTCTTTCCAATTGAATATGTATGTCTGTAAGAGTGCTAAAGACATGCAAAAGACGGCCTTGACTGTGACTGTATGTGATGATACGTGAAAACACCAAAAGAGGAGGAGGTTCTCAATTCTACTGTCTCATTATACCTATTTGTTTTCTTTTTTTCAACATTATGTATAATAAAATTGCATCGGTGTGTGTAATAGAGCTTTAAGTAACGGGTACCACGGCGGGCTATTGTTAATGTTTTACTTCCAAGTTTTCCTTGAGTCATTTACCTAGAAGCATTATGACCACGTCATCCTGTGCGTATTCGCGGATCTCGCCGAGCCACGCGCGGATGTTGTCGAAGCTGGTTTTGTTTGTCACGTCGTAAAGCAAGAGCAGGGCTGAAAAGAAACTTCTGTTAGATAGCAAACAAGTGGGTATAACTGTGTTTGTCTTGGGAGATTTGTTAGTTAGAGAATCGTGTTATTCTTCACATAAATTTTCTTAGTTTTCTATGATTTAAGTGTAAGAATAAAGCCCAACACAAACAAATTCCTCCCTTTTTTCATTGTATGACGATAGCAAACGCGCATACAGTCTATGGGGCACCTAAAAGTATTTAATTAAATAATTTTATTTATCGTAAGACGGTTGCAAACGAGCATGCTGTCCACCTGGTGGTAAGTGGTCACTGCTGCCCAAACACATTTGCTACCAACCCAAATACGATTGAATGCTGCCCGAGGTTGGCAAGATGTGCGTACACCTGAAGACTAAGATTTTCGATTCGTGTGTAAGTGTAGCTAGCCGACCGACAACAGGAACCGGCAAGTTGGAGGATTATGAGGGTGACGGTGATATCCGGTCGGACTATACGAGTTGTACAACCTGAATATCAAAATTAGAATCAGAATATATAAAAATCTCATGTCGCGGTGTTTCTTGCCAAACTCCTCTGAAACGGCTCGACCGATTCTTATGAAATTTTGTGTGCATATCGGGTAGGTCTGAAAATCGGCCAACATCCATTTTTTATACCCCTAAATTCCCATTTATTTTTTGGACATTTTTATTGTTTTTATTTTTATATGATTCAGCAGTAATACATAAAACTTACAACCTACATAGATACATACAATCCTAAATTCTACCATCCGCCCCCATTTTTTATTTATTTAAACTTTATGTAGCCAATACAAAAGTATGATACAAAGGCGGACTTAACGCTAAAAGCATTCTCTGCCAGTCAACCACAGCAGTAAGAAAAGTAAGATTTTTATGGCAGAACAACGTTTGCTGGGTCAGCTAATAATGATATATAGTCTATGAAAACACAAATAAATTATAACGCACATTACGCACAAACAATCTGCCCAATATGTCATACATTTTTTGCGCCGCGGACTTGATAGCACAAAATGTGTGTCGTCTATGTAAGGCCTTAGATTGCAAACAAGTTGGAGGGAAAATAACTGTCTCTGTTATGAGCTTCTGAGCGCAGGCGATACCGCTTTTCTATTTATTCGCTTTTCGCTGAGGTTAATTGAAGTGTCTATTAGTAGGCGGGTGAATAAATCGTTTTTATTTACAACCGACTTTGCTACGTTACTTGTTTATGTGTAGGTACATATACTTTAGTACTGACAGTGTTATTTTTTATAAAACTGTCTATTAAATATTTGGTCACTTTCTATGACATCTGAGATAAATTTCAATAGGAACATACGAAGGGCTTGTTACCACCTGTAAGTACCTATAAGATGTTACCTAATAGTTCCAATATTAGTTGCATATTCCTCCATGATGTCAACTTTACTAATAGCTGTTACTGTAAGTTATTCTTGCTAACGTCGTCACGTCATTAATAATTAAGGTCATCCCATTTAATATACTATACCTTTTTGCACACACATACATCTTCACGCCAAATCCCTAGCGGGATAGGCAGAGAGTATCGAGTGCCAAACGGCACGATTCTGGCGTGCTTTTCTAGCTTCTGCCACTTTCATAAATCTCCTCATACAAACACGCCGATTTCGGAGACTCTTGACACCTCTTTCAGACAGCACACGATCAATTTGATCATGAAATGTCAGTCTGGGTCTCCCTCGGTATCTAAATCCTAATAATTAATTTACCTTTTTAATTTATTATAATCCGATAATTGTTTAAAATGTACATAACACGGTTGTTTTCATTATAGGTAGGTACATATAGTTGGTACCTATAATTGTTACAAAAGTTTTCCTGCTTATGATTAAAATTGTTATCGGGAAGAAATAACATACCTAATTAGGTGACGTTTGAACATATTATACCTACCAAATTTTATATATAAGTTGAATATTACTTCTTTTCATGGCTTCTCTCCCGTTATTTATACAGTCGTACAGCCAAAACACCCCACTAAATTAGTAATTTTTAATTTTTCGTCTCTAATAAGTGAGTGAAACACTCTCCCTTTTATACGTTATATTAAAAAGTTTAATTGCAAATCAAATATTATTAATCCCAACCGTTTATTAGTAACGTATGTACGTCTCGTAGAATACAATTCGTACGATTGTTAAGTACGTTCTACAAATACGTTTTCCACGATAACAAATTAATACCAACACTAAACATGCAACACAAACCAACCTCGGATCCAGAACACTTCACAGACATGTACATACTCGTGACGTAACGGCCCGAGTCCCCCACATCACATTTGATGTGATCCGGTTATACCTACGTAGAAAACAGGTCGAGGCCAACCCGATACGCGACGGTCGTGTCAATTATCACAGTGCTACATACATTTCCAACTATTTACGACGAAACAAGAAAGTAAAACAAATTTAATACTTAACAGCATCGAGAAAAGAATATGAGTTTGATATTCCATACTTTTGTTATCATTTTACGGGGGAATGAACTTTGCTAAGCTAACTCTACTGTTTACTTTTCACTACTGATAACGTAGTTCTCATAACTGTTCATAGATGGCGTTGATTACAGATATTGGTTTACAGTTTTTCGTTACGTACAAACTATTTTGTAATTTTGTTTTTTATTTCATTCAAAATATCTATTTATTATTTTCATTCAAAATATCTATTTATGAATATCTATTTATTATTTTCATCCTAATTTGTATATTATGCACTTTTTCTTTGCATTCAACAGATGTTTTTTCTTATTAACTTCCATCTGCGCTAATAGATGGCGCTATAAGACCCATTTGACGACACTATTTTGTTTTCGTACATTTAAATGAATTTAAAAGTTATTCAATTGATTTTACCTTTACCTTAACTTAACCTTAACCTCTTTAAACGTATTCTGTCTATATTCATATTAAAATATATCTAATAATGAAATTCAAGACATTCTATTTGAGATATGGTTAAATGAAAATATTATTCGCTCTTCACACCACTGAAGATAGAAAGAGGTAGACATATTTGTTAGTTGTTACCATGAGCATCCCGGTAGTAAGCATGAGTGACGCTACGGAAGCGCTCCTGGCCCGCGGTGTCCCAAATCTGAAGCTTCACCTTGATGCCGTCCACCGTGACCACCTTATTCTGTAAATAGATGGCGTTAGTAGTACTCATTTGATAGTAAGTTTTAACAACTATGTATTAGATATTTAATTCTATATGTGCATGATATTGTAATAGAATTAAATACTCTGCGGTCTAGTAGATAATAAGTTACAAATCATGAATTAAAGATTCTAGTCGTTATGCAAGTAAACGATGTCTTAGACTTATATACTAAATACCCATCTACGTCACTTTACGATAGATTTACATTATAAATAAGTAAGGTCTTAGGTATAGTTGCCGAGTTTCTAAATTATCTAGGTATTATACCTAGATAATTTAGAAACACGAATATTATAGACTAGCTATCATTAAAAATGTAGTATTGATGGACAATGCTTAACAATAATAGATATACTTTAGGTATCTACTTATTTTAATCTTAAATAGCAATTAATATACTTAGGTACAATTAGTTACCTCATTTATATACCTATCAACCTAAACCATATTAGACAAAGGTTACCTATGTATGTATAAATCCGTATTAAGTATCTACTAACACTACCGTAATTTCAAATATTATTATAATTATAATTTAAACGTTAATTAATTAACTACTATGCCTTGAAACTTTGTTAAACCAAACCAATTAAGTTAAAAACAGTTAATTATTTACGTAAGAAATTCCTACTTAACGCGGCACTACTCGTACTCGACGACAAATTGCTCCAACTAATTTAAAACTGTACCTACCTACTTCCAACAATATAATCTTCCAACATCAAGGAAGTTTCAAGAAAGCCAATTAAACTTATCGGCACAATCGTAATAAATGTCAGGGGGCGCCATAAATCAGCTTGCAAAAACTGCACAAAAAAGACACAAAAACTCCGTATGGTCGGAACAATAAATCACTCATCCACTCAAGGATTCAATCACAACTGACGGCTGGGGGGCGGGATCGGAGAAAGCGCGCCAAACTTCGACACCAATGGCGTAGCGGCGAGCGAGCATCGTGCGCCCGTGACTGGTCCGTTTGAACTTGGAACCCCTGGCGACCATTAGCTAATTGTGCTTTTTTGCTTTTTAATTTTATTACTTCCTTGCGGCCAGGCCTAGTGCTCGAGGTTGAATTATATTTTATAATGAGTTGTTAATTTTTGTTTCCTTTGATCTGTTATTATAACAGTAAATACGGATTTTCTGGATTACAAATCTCAAAAGATTTATCTCTACATTTAATTCAAAATTGTGGTTTAAAATGAAAAAATACTGTTTTGCTTAGATAGTTGTTTCGTACTTATCAATCCAAAGAGAATATAATATGTAGAGTAAAGAAATAAGTAGCGCTCTACAAGAAGTATCTTTCTATACTAAATAAATGATATAAATAAATTAAGGTGCCTAAATCGGGACATAGACGCATTATGTCAAAAATCAATTTTCTGACCATGATAAGCTCTTTCGCTCCTACAAAGTAATTTTGGTTCTCAAGCACTAATTGTTATACCTTTTTAGAAACTACACAA
>DWNR01000047.1:0-29636 GCA_018250455.1 Polygonus leo | reverse complement strand
GAAAAAATATAAATGTTGATTAGTGAATTAGTTAGCCAGATAAGTAAACTTTATGCTAAAACTATAAAAGAGGCTCTTTAATTAAATTCCACTGTTTTATGTAAGTTTTCCCTTAGGTGTTCGTATTTCCCCCACTTTCCCCTAGTACCTAAGTAACTAAGCACGTAGCACGCATAATGAAATCCTCAAAGAAAAAAGGATACATTTTCTAATAGTTCAATTTAAGTAGTTTTTAACGTTAATAGGTTAAGCTGCTTAAATTAATTTTAATTTAAAAGTTAAAGTTGCAGTTAAATTTGAAACGAAAATATGTGAGATTGATTTACATTGGACTGAATGCCAAAGAATTCTGCATGACCTAACATAGTCTTACTATGTATGTAGCTAATGGTACCTATTATACTTAACGGTTTCATTGTGTTGTGTTTACCATAGTTCTAGTGCACATCAGATAAACATCCATCAATCAGGGATGTCATCCATACTTCTATGAAGTCCAACTTAAATTTTAGAAGTTCCCTATTACGTCTACCTGCATAGATCAGCTAATATCAAATTTTAGCCATATAAGTCCTAAAAGCGAACAGAAATCATTATGCAGATGTCCATTTATGTACCTGCTTACACATGTGGCGAGCATAATAGTTCCCAGGTATAACTATGCAAATGTGGTCATCCAATTTTACCGTAGGCGACTCCTCAATGTTATAAAGGTATAAAAGTACTTCAATATAAAGGCACTTCAATCAATATAATCAATACTTTCATAATAACCTATAAGTTTATGCACAAAGCTAACTTTTAATATCGACCACAGTTGTGTTGCTTCTCATGTGAACAAACTTGAACAGTAAGCTCTGTATATTATTTTTATAATATACTAACGCACAAGAGCTATATTAGAATTGTTGAAGTTGAGCTATAGTAGAATTATAGAAATGTTTAGTCAACCATACATACCATGGAGTACAGACATTTTTAGTATATGTATTATCCTGTTAAATATTTGACATGGACGGCAGTTCCCACTAGTAATATGATGTACTTAGAGGGTACATTCGTTTGAATTATATTATATTCGAGGTTACATATAAAAATATAGTTTATATGTTAAATAAGTCCAAACATCTTGATAATTATAATCCTTTAGCAATGCCTTATGTAGGTAAGCTACCATTGCCCTTACCATTGGTTACTGATTTCCGTACGTAACCGATCTGAAAGTAAGGAAACTAATGTACTATAGGGTAAAACCGGGATAGGTGCCCCAGAGGGATAGATGCCCTATTTCAATTACTACAGTTTCACTGACGAATCGCTTGATATTTTATATATCTATCGAAAGACGCTCCAACTTAGAACATAGTTGATTTTTCCACAAGTCTTTGTATGATTGGCAAATATGCATAGAATGGCAAAATGCAATCAAAGTTTTTGAAGGTTAGATGTCCTGTTTTTTGCGGGCTTATCTATTTTATATGGGTTAGGCTTATTAGAGTTATCTATACCTCTATATGGTATAGATGCCCTTTAATGTAGAGAGTCACAAAACTAACTAATACTCCGAAAATATTAAAGATAATGTTTTTTACTCTTCCCAAATATGTAGACAAAAAGTGTATTTGCCAGATTTATTAATAAAATATTTTGTATGTGGTTCTAGGCAATATAAAGCAATTTCCAAAAGTGGGGCATCTATCCCGGTTTTGCCCTATACGAACTAATGTAGAGGGGGGTCGGAAGTTGGGTGACCGCTATTGGCTTAATATGCCTGCTTGAATGCCTCGGAGCGCACTTTAAGCCAACGCACATAGGCTTAGAACAAAGTTCCTTATCTCACGTTACTTTTCAGACATTTAGTAAAGTGATACCTAAGCTGATATAAATGTGAAACTTCGAGTATCATTAGGTACTCTTTTACTATAATAACTGTTCTTCATTGATATATATGTACTTACGTACGAAACTTAATTAGTCCACATCATCTCACTCAACTAATCATCATATAGAATTTTCTACAACTACTACTTACAAGGATTAGTTTTCAGTCGACATTAATTATTAATTATTTGTACCTACCTGTTCAAAAATATGTAGATAGGTACCTAAAAGCATTTAGGTAGGCATCTATTAGATCTCTTTCTACTTGGACTGGAATAAAGTATTTCTTCACAACATTGCCACTTCTTCTTATTTCTTTCTAATTCTAGTTACGTGTTAAACCTTATAAAACACATGCGAATTTGGAAATATGTAATACAGCATGCCACTAATCCATAGGTTAGACATGGCATATCATAGATACATCGTAAGTACATATAGTGCTTAACTATGTTCCACACTCAGCTAAACCAATTTAATGTTTTATCGTATTAAGATAGCAAACGAGCAAGCAATCCACCTGATGATAAATGGTCAATGTCGCAGACATTTAATCAACTCAAGTACGATTAAATCTTAACTTAAACTGACCAAATAAGCGCCCCTTGACTTGAGTACTAAGTACACCTCGTATGAAAATATAGCCAGCAATGAGGCCTCCCCAAAGCCGAAACACAAAAATTGCTGCATGGAAAATTATGAGGGTAATGGAGTAAAGTAAAGTAAAGCGTAACCACCATAATTTACCTTTTCCGACGAATGACACGACATTTACCACCGGGCTGACCTGCCTACCTACCTTTTTTTTTCCTCGGGGGGAAACCTTCAAAAGGTGCCCGACGCCTTGGGAGAGACGCCGGGTTGTGTGGGATTCTTACCGCACTAAAACCCCCTCTGGAATCTCCAGTGGAATGCACCAGGAACCTACCTACTAAATTACTTGGAGTTCCACCTGCTATCATTATTTACAAATACTTTATTCTGAATCAATTCATTTAATTTAAATATATGTATACTTTCTAGTTGCAACATAGTTGGAAAAAATTTAAAACTAGTACGTTCCCACGATAATTTATTTAAATTATTTTGTGAATCTTGTCGTCAGTACATTTATTCTCAATGTGTTCTGATCATACTAAATAGATTTATTCTAAAAAGTTATTTATAAATAGACAGGTACTCGTAATTTTTCCTACAACATTATTTAAGATAAATTGAAAATGGTTGTTTTAAATTGAAAATGGTCGTATCTAAATACTAAATATACAATAACTTAATGAAGCATAAATTTATATAATTATGTAGATATACATATACTCGATTGGCGAAATATGGTTTGAATTTATAATTATTAGATTTTTAATGGCTTAATCGTATTTTGTGGGACGAGTGAGATGATAAAAATATAATTTATTTACAATAAACCTACAGTTTTTTAATTATTACACCTATCTTTTAATAATCAAACTTAAATATTTATATAGCAGCTTAACACCTGTACGTTCAAATACCAGCATCAATTATAAAATTTAAATAAAGTAACATAATATAAAAGAAAAATAATAGTACGCAGGATATTTCTATACTGCACTTGAACTTCAAACAATACAGCGTAATCTATATTTATCGAGTTAATTGCCTTAGTAATTGCTTATTCGATTCGTGAGTATGATAATATAAAAATGATTTTATAATAAGGTCTTAAGATCTAATAGGTAGAGAAAATTAAAACATCATAATATTAACATTTTCTTTAATTTTTTAAAATTACAAATGCAAAAAATACGGTCGAAGTTTAACTATTTTTCTCCTTTCAAAACGTACTTAGGTACATATCATTTAACGAAATTATAGTTGTGCACAATCACTTTGCAGAAAAATTCGTAGACGCGGCGGCATCCGCTTCTGGGTCGCCCTCGCCACCTCTGCCGGAGTACGAGCGGGACTCGCCGGTGGATGTGTCCTCCACATCGGAGGCTGGGTCCGCTAGCGGGGCCCCCGGGGCCTCACGGGCCCTCTCGCCCCCGCCCCGCAACCCGCAGCTCGCTGAACGCTGGTCCAGCGAGGAAATGAGGCACATCCAGTGCCATCTGGAAACTAAAGAGCTGTGGGACAAGTTCAACGAACTCGGCACTGAAATGATCATCACTAAGACTGGAAGGTAAGTTGGATATGTATTATAGGTATATAAATTATTTGGAGTAAGCCTTATTTTTAATGCCGCAATAATCTACAAAATCTCTTGATTATTGCAATACGAATACATAAGTATGTCTATTTTTTACGGTCATCAAGATTAGATAGTATTAGTAGTAAAATATTTTGAAAATATATTTAAAAATATTGTTCATTTTAGCGATTAATGCAATATAGAGTCGTATATAGATTATTTTAATCCACTTAATTATGTTATTATAAAAACAAATTTTATGATAAAATCATACAGATTATATGGCACTGAAAATTGAATTATTAGGTACATTATTTTAATTGTAATTAAATGTAGGAAATCCTAAAATGTTCATATTTTTGACCAACTTCAGAACATACATTTTAAATTCTTTTTTAAGCGGATGGTTAAAGCGTCGGATTAGTCAAAGGTGATACGTTAAGGTATTTAATAAGCGACAACCATACATCAATAATTACCATTAAGGCCAAAAACTTACAACAATTACGCAATCAACTCAAAAACACGAGCCTAAGTAATCCGACTCACCTGAACATAAACCTACGAGCAATCAAACCGATCGATTAGGGTATGTACTGAAATTCACGGTGGTAATCGAACGCGGTGAACGAGGTGAAGTCAACGGTGAGCGATAAGGTAGGTGGCATGCGGTCGTCGGAGCGAGGCGTGTCGGTCGCGCCTCGGAGATGAACAATGGGCGACCGCCGTCGATACTACCTACCGCGGACTGCGTGGCTACCGCTGAAATAAACCAACGGAATGGTAGAACAGCTTTAGGATAGTGTGTCAGATATTATGGTATTTTAATCAAAATCAAAATATTTTTATTCAAAGTAGATTCTTTACAAAAATATGTCGAACTTCGGAAGCTACAACCGTTTCCCAGGGATTTTTGTTCTGAAAAAGAAACGGCGAAACAAATTATATTAATCTATTAGCTATCAACTAACTATTTTTCTCGCGGCTTCGCACGTGGTATAACTTTTTTTTCTTCAGAAATGAATAACAAAATTTCCTTGATTATTAGTATATTTTTCTAATAAAAAACACGAGGTATTTTATTGAAAACAACATTGCGTACGGCCAAAAATAGAATCGAATAGGTAAGCTGGGAAAGCGTAACAACATAAACTCGTATTAGTTTTATAATATAAGTTAGCATAACTTAATTATTAGGTTCAAATAGTAACCAAGAAGGAAAACTTCTTATTAATTCATAACTGCATGTATCTGCGTTTTTTTTTATAATATGCTAAATGTAAATCCATAGGTAGCAGTTGCTAGTTAGCATCAAGTTATCTTCAGTTAGCATTAAACTGCTTATTACCTCGCTATTTCATTTACCTTATTAAATTTACCTTATAGTGATTATTTTACCGCAATTTAATTTATACTTAAACATCATATAACCTAACTCGTAATCTTCGTAAGTTCATGGAAATAATTTTTATTTTTATGAATTTTCGTAGGTACTATGAAAATTCATTAAATAATGTTAAATGTCCTAAGAGTGACAAAAAATACGCCTTCTCATCTGGTGTTTAAATATAAAGCATTCCAAATGATTTTCCCCGCCACCGAAATGCTAGTCTTAGTTCTAACTAAGAACCAAGGATCGCGCTGACAAAGACAAGTAGCGTGCAAATTTCAAAGAGCGCTGAAGTAATTTGTACCTGTAATGGCGGACTAGGTAGCGAGCCACGAGGACGTTATCGGTGCGTTGTAGCCGCTGCGCCGCGACGTTATCGAGCAACGTAAATCAACACGATAGTCCGTTGATCGTGACAAATCTGCAACGCAATTTGATAACAGCCCACTTATCGATATCAACATCCTAAATACTGAAGATACATAGCTTGATTTTATTAATTAAAGATACAGTGTCTTACGAGTGAAATCTCGAGGCTTAGAACCTAGAATCGCGACGTCGACAAGTACCTATCAACATTCTAAACACTAAAAAGACACAATTTTTATATTGTTTAAAGGTACATTGTCTCAAATCATTTTCTTTGAAACTGAAATCTACTTTTGGAGCTCTTAGAACCAAAAATTGCGTTAAAAATGACAAGTATCAAAATCTAAAACTCAGAAAAAAAATATTAATGAAATTTTTAATCTATTTAATCGTACCTGAGGTCAACCTCATATACGTTGCTAGACCTAAGAAGTAAAATATTACTCACGACAGTTATGAGGACATCGGTACCTCCCCGGACGAACTACCCGAGTTATATCATGTAGCAAAATTCTTACCGTTAACTCTAATGATATCTTATAACCGAAATATATCTTACTTTGATATTAAATGATTTTTGAAATTGTTAAAGGTCTTATTATAGTAAATAAGCGTGATAAGAAAGTTTCCATCGTGAAAAGAAAGTCATAATTTGTGCATTAACTAAACGCACAAAACGTCGCTTGCACATACATGCTTTTCAATTTTTTTTATTTATTTAATCATTGTCCCAAATGGGATATGTTCGTGTTTTTACTGTTAGAGCGTTACTAATTTTAACGTATAATAGCAAGTATGTTTATAGTATAATTACTAAGGCATAACGGATCGGAAGCAGCGACCACTTAGTGGTTTGTAATGTGTAACTATAAAAATAATTGAAGGAATTTCGCACAGCTATTGTTACTGAAACCGAGAGTGGTGAGAGCTTTTATAGTTTTACTGTGAAATGTTTAATGTTATTTCCGTTACCTCAAAACAAATAAATTGGAACAAAGGCCAAGTGTAGTGCACAAAACAATGAGGGTTCTTTCACGCGCTATAAACCAGTATTAATACCTCACTTATTTATTCCTTATAATGTTCTCGAGTTAACGACGCCTTGGGCATTCGGCTTTTTATTCCATGCACCATAAAATACGACATCTGGAAATATATTCCACGTATTTATACCCAAACTTAGTAGCCCAGAACAATCATCGTGCATGTTAATGTTGTGCCGATTCGAAATAATTCGTTTGTGAAATATTTATTATAATAGGAAACGTTACGCCGACGGTTTCGCCTCCTACTCGTTAAATTTGAGCGCCAAATTCCGAAACCGTAATTCGTTCGTGTTATCTCATTTTCAAATTATCTTCATTCCGTTTCGGCCATGTGAGAGAAAAAAATTAGGTCGTTTATACACGGACAACAGGGGGTTCGGGCAATCGCATCAGAGAACGATTTTCCACACGTCACGGGGTCTTATCCGGTTTATCCGAGTCCGCCTCGTCGATTAGCATAAATCTCGCCAACTAACCGTCACAAATGAGTAACGCGGGGCGCGAGATGCTGCCGAACAAACAGGAGGCGACGATGCGATGGCGATCGCGCGACATCGCTTGTCGTGGCGACGATGCGCGACGAATCGCGACCGTCGCCCGCCCGCATAAATCAGCATTATCTCGCGAGATAGCCGCGCGCCTGGACCCACCCTGCCATATCACGCCGAGCCCCGTGTCGTTCGAAAAAATTAATGACTCGGAAAAACGATTCGCTTATGAGGGATCTTTCAATGTAATTGAATTGCTCCACTGAGATCTGCCGAATTGTCACGAGTGCGAGTGCGTAATGCCAAGTCAGGTGTTCTGTTGATTCAATGTGTTTTTCTCGCAGCCGGATGTTGATATTATTTTTTGGTTGTTGATTGAAAACCTACATAATAAACTTTAATAGTCAGTGTTACTTATTTGGGTCTGAAACTGAGAGATATCTATTTTGAACAGGAGTTCCGTTAAATATAAATAAAAGTACTTGAAAACTCACCCCTAAATGCTTAATTAGAAAATGACAGCGTGTTCTTTATGAATGAATAAGTAAACTTTATTTGACACGAAATTGTTTATAACCATATTTATTTCACAATTTTGTCTCCAACAGGCAAATTTAATCTGCATACGTATCAGAAAGGGGAGATGAAAAATGCGGCGACGTTAGATCCAGGCACATTAGCTGCATTCACCCTTTGGGGATTATCATAACAGGCTTAATAGAATAATGTAAATATGTCTGTCTGTCCGTTGCTAGTTGCCATGCTAATCGCGCGCAGCTAACGCGGTAAGCCGTACTTTAAAACCTGTCTCTTTGTGTGCGACTCTTAGTTTATTTAACGCCAGCCCATTTTTCATCCGCTCTGCAAATATTTTGATGGTTGTCGGGTATCCGTTTCGAATTCAGTAGCGTTTACGACCGAGCAGTTGAACATTTGCGATATTTATTGACAAAATATGAGTGCCTAATAATTTTAGACGACTAACTTTGTTAGCGGTTGTAGAGTGTTATCGTGCGTTTAAATATTACAGATGACTATCGCTACAAAAATTATAATTTTGATTCGTATAAAGTTTTTGCTACTGCTTAACATAATGGATTGGAATCATAAATCTTGCACGTCTATATTTACGCGCCTTTTCTTCGCTATCGCTGTTAATATTTGTAGCTAGCGATTGTAAACGGGTCTTAATAGATTTAAATTAACATGTTTTCATATTAGAATCTATCGTCGATCGGCAGCGAAGCATGGTGAAGATGTTTTCCGCCGCGGCCGTTGCCAACACTTGTAATCACAGACTTGGCAGGCAACAGACTCTTTGATTTAGTTCTCACCACTATCCCGCTATAAACATATGCTTCCACATATATGATAAATTATAATGAACGTTTACTCGGCCGTAAATATTCGGCTTTGTGAACTCAAACAAAACGATATTGTTTTCATCTGATGAATTGATGATTAACGTCAAATATTAGAGAATTTAATTGCTCTCTCGGTGGCTTTGATGTCGAAAATTATTTGGGGCGGAAGTACGTATAATAAAATATATTCAAGAAAATAAAACTTGCGCATACTAGTTCGATAAAGCTGATCTATCGTTTGCGTCTCTCCGTTAAATGTTTAGATATTGGTGTGATATGTGAATGTATGCGCTCCTATTTCGATGTAATCTGTATGGATCGCGAGTTCAATTCCCAGTACTAGGTCTGGTGCAATTTATTGAACTATATGGCAAATGTGTCCGCCGAGCAAACTTGTATTGTGCTTGTTAACCTGCAACGTGGATACTAGCGGTTTTACGTTCACTGCACTTCTGTAAACCTTGTGAACTTTGCCTTTACGGTATACCTTTTCCAATTTGATGACTGGAAGAAATGGCAAGGATACATCTATAAATGGATAAATTCCTATATGTAGAGCAACTGCAAATGACTGAGATGGCAGAAAATTATCAGGAATTTAAATGAATTACACTATCCTTTATATTTCATTGCTTCATTTATAGTTTTACTGCTATCATGCTGCATAAACTGACGTTCTGTTACCTATAGAAATGGTTGACACTACGATCACACTGATTTCTTGTAGTTATAAATGATGACCAATTATTTCATAATTTTATATAGTACAGATAGAAAATGAGGTTGCGGTCTGCCAACCTTAAATTGTTGCCGTCCATAGACATCTTTTATTGAGTCCAAATGTAACGGAAGGCCTACTCAAGGGCAAATACGATCGGCTTCTACCGTTGAACTACAACGAGTACTATTACTAACTACCTGTTTACCGTCATAGTGTTTACACACACACACACACATCTTCACCGCCATATCCCTAACGGGGTAGGCAGAGAGTATCGAGTGCCAAACGGCACGGTTCTGACATTCTTGCCTAGTTTCTTCCACTTTTATAACTCTCCTCATACAAACACGCCGATTTCGGTGACTCTTGACACCTCCTTCAGACAGCACACGATCAATTTGATCATGAAATGTCAGTCTGTCTCTCCCCCGGTATCTCCATCCGTCCACATTCGCATTGTATATCTGTTTTGGTAACCTTTCATCGGTCACAATGTTTAAATGTAATAAATATGGCACATCCAGTGCGCGGTAGATATTTTTTGCGGGCGATGTGACGGTGTCGCGGCGCGGCGCACACCGCTTACACGTACGCGAGCCGGCCCGCCATTTGTCGCACTCGCACGATAATTGTTGATATACGATCGCGATCCGCCACCGTAATTGTCAACGCTTAATCTTCTAATTGGCTCGCATTTGCCAATGCCAGCGAGTAAAAATACCAGGTTGTAAACTCATGTAGTTCGTCCGGGGAGGTACACTGCCACCCTCATCATCCGCCGTGAAGCAATTCTTGTGTTTCGGTTTGGAGTGGCGTGGTTGCCTACACATGTACACGGGACGAACATCTTAGTCTTCAGGTGTAGCAACGCATCTGTGATTAAACTTAGGTATGATTAAATCGTGCGTTAAGATGATTACTGAAGTCCATAAGCGGCAGTGACCACTTGCAATCGGTCGGACTGCACGCTCGTTTACCACCATTATACGATTAAAAAAAGCCAGAAAAATCGCTCGCCGATTTCGGTCACATTCAAACATGACACTCCGGCGCGTATAAAAGTCGAAGCGAGCGAGGAAGAAAAGCAATTCGCGACGCCAATTTCGAGAACAGTAAAAAGTGCGATTCACAAGTGCAAGTTGAAACGGCGTTTAAGAGCGAACCGAGGGCGGCGCCCGCCGGGGGCGAGAAAACAATTTGGAATTTTATCGGCGACGAGGTGGCGCGGGGGTGACCGTGTTACTTCTGATTTATGGTCACATTAGGTGCGAGCCACATCGAAATGCACACGCTCACACTACACTATTATCGTTACTACACTTTTCACCTGTTAATCACGATTCAAATGTGGTTTTATCAACAACGATGCAAATTACGTTTCTCAATGTTATGTGTTTACTAAACTAGCTACATATAGGTGATTAATACTAGAAAGATACGTCCCTAAACTCTTTATTATAACTAGAGCATCTGTTATGTAAAATGAAGTTAACATAAATCGGTATAAAACAGAATAAAATACAAATACAAACTAAAAACAAAGACATATTCATAGAACAAATTCTATAGATGTGTCTTTGTATTTGTTAACTCATCTCAGTAATTAAATTAACTCGGCTTCAGCGCCGCTGCTATGAGGATATTTTAATGCCATTCGAATTCAAAAGCTAATTTCACTAAAACCTTAAATGAAACGAGTTGGAAGCTCGCACATTATTTAACTTGTTCCAAGTTTAAATTGAAAACGCCACCGAACTCTTTACGTAGTCCGAGTCAAATTTTGAACTTTGCCGCTGAATCGGAAATTTCTTTATAAATATCTTATTAAGCTTAAATTCAGTTGGTGTCACGTTGGCGACACTAATTTTATTCGTGAAAGACGGCGTCGGGGTGGCGCTGCGGTGCGGTCTCTGGAAATATATGCAAACGGGAAACGCGATATTTGACGGAGCTGAAAACGACAAAAGAATTAAGGAGAAATCGCTTGCCCGACACGCGACGACACCGACACCGCCCCTCCCACCAGGACCTGACATTGCGAATTCACTTTGCTTTGTCTCTACAGATTAGCTGTCACTTTATCCGCGATTAATCTATCAACCTTTTTTATTCAGACACTTGCTTTTTATAAAAGACATAGGTCCTTTACCCCCTTGTAGTAAGGTAAAGTAAGTAACCTATCCGTTCTGTTGAAGCCAACCAATTATATATTAAAAAAGAATTAAATATTGACAGATAAATTGGCCAAATGTAAACTGTAATGGAATATAAAAACGTACGTGAACAAATTATACATCGGACCTACAAACTACTTAGGCTGTAATTACTGTGGTGGAGGTAATAGAAAGGAATGGCGAGTTTCATGACAACACGTGTATTATTTTAATTCCCATCACGTTAATAATTCACGCACACAACCCTATCTGTATCTACTCGGGTTATGTGAAGAGAACACATGCACCGTATTTGAACACAGCGTGTAATAGATGTGTGATTCATGTAAATGTACCCTTAGCAAGTGTATCGTAGGCTAATCTCGCCCCCTCCCGGCAGGCGACGCAATATGCCGCGGGCTGGGGTGGCAGGGTTCCGCGGAGAAAACGTGTAAACTAATTATGTACATTTTCGTAGCCACTTATTTACATAACCACGGGCTGAACCCCGCTTTCACCGTGAATATTTCATTTGTAATCTTTACTTTGACGGTTTAATATGACAGCTGTTGGTTTGTTTGTAGGAAACTTTTAATTTTCGTTGTTTCGGTTTCTTCCGGTGCCACCGTCTTTTGTGCTCCGCGACACCTCCCGCGAATAATGATAGGTGATTGTCGAACAAGTTTTTTACGGATAAACCGCTGGGAAACTTTGTAAGGTGTAATTTGGAATTTTCGCCGAGACGGGTTCTGTCGACTGTTGTCTACGGGAAGGTGCTTATTATATTGATGACTGTTATGCCTACTAAACGACACCGTTTACTTTCTACGTTTGTTTCGAGGTGGGAATTTATATTGAAGGAACATAAGGGGAAACACTCGTAATTAAGTATAATTGGAAATTGATGTCATGTGGGGGTTAAACCCTTTACGTTTTTATAAACAAGGTAAATATTATAGAATAGGTAAGTACCTACCGTACGATAATAGGTATCTAGAAAGTTTAATTGTTTCATGTTTTGATATAGTTTATTAGTAGGTATACTTTGCCGTAAACATTTAAAGTGTCTAATGGTATATCATTTACAAACCAAGACTAATAACGAACCAACTAGAAAATTGTAAAAACGTACCTTAATGAGCTCAAACCTCGACCGACTGTAGTGTGCAGGAAGTCAATAAATAAAACTATTAGATGGTAATGAGCGAATGGGCAGGAGTTTCGCGAGTATTTATACCCGCCTTCACGGGAACTAATTTATGGAAGTAAGTACGCGGAAAATGTTTATGTACTCCCACCCGCCCTGCCGTTGACATCCGGTGGCCTCCCTCCAGCTAGACCGATGCACATAAGCACTGCCTTGTTAAATTAAATTATTGTTGCCTACCTTTTTACGGTCGGGACGGTGAAAGCACATACGCATTGTTATTGCAATTACAAATTGAACATACCTCGTACAAGCAATGAGTTTCGCAACGGAATAATTGTGGTGTAGGTCCCGGCAAATAATGGCCAATTTGTTGTCATTTGAATGAGCATATACTTATATAGCTTTATTGCAATACTTTTAAATAAACCTTAATTTGTTATTACATTTTATTTTTATTATTTTTGTATTTGGGTCAAATATTAATAAACTGTATAAATTAATACTAACGGTGGCACTGACGGTTTTCGCTGTGACTTTGATTTCCAGTATTTCAAGAAATATAAAAGGTGCTTTTGCGAAAGGTGGTAAAAGTCTCCTTGGATTTACACCAATGTATTTTACTGTACCGGTTCAGAGTAAATCAGAGTCATGTAAAGTTAGGCGGCATGTACATTTGCTGTTAAAACACCAATAAATATTGATATTGAATTAAAACAAACTATCATATAGTTAAGTAGTATGTTTATGTTTAGATTCAAATAATTTTAATGCTTAAGTAAGTTACTAAAACCACATTCTTGGACATACAGACATGTCGCCGGTAAACTGAGTGTCTTTGAAGTCCAAGTTCGGAGAAAACGTTGACGATTGACACCCTGTTGGATTACTCATAGCCCAGTCCTGTTCGTGCATCTGTTAGCAGATTTAAGAGGCAATTACTAAGCTTTTTAAGAGGCCACCAAGGAGCTATGCTTTTCTTAGCCGCCTTTCTTTGATGACGATGTACGGAACTGGTGAAGGATATAAACAATTTAAACAGTTTCTGCTGTAATTGTCGTTTGAAATTTGTCAAATAACAACTATAATTAATTATATTAGATACTTTTAACATGCTTATTAAGTTCAGCCACAATATGATTGAAGGAGGTTTGGTTAGACAAAATAGGATTCAAGTGTGATTGAATCTTCAACTAAGCTTGACCATACATGTATTGGTAACCCTGAGGACCAAAATATTCGCTTCGTCTGAGTACCCGTACCAATCAATCACGATTATTCAAAACCGAAACTTAATAATTGCTGAATAGGGTGGCGTTGGTATTATTTATTGATCTCACGAAGTCTTAGGTACCAACTCACAACGGGCACCGTAAACCCTAAAACATATACACCACTGAACTAATTTTAAACGTTCCATATTCCAAGATAACTAGTACGCAACAAGCACTTATCCTTCCTTATCCGTCGGTTCATGACGCAATCAGCGGACCGCAATCGCAGCGATTACGGAGACGAGACCCCGCCCGCTCGCTGACATGTCGCGTTTTAACAGCCCGTACGTGCGTCCCCCCGCTGGCCCCCAGCTACCCCGGTAGCCCCCAGCCCCGGCCCCCAACTGACGACATTAGCAGCCGCAGACGTAAGGCACGGCCCGACGTTGACATAGGAAAGATACGACGATCTTCGTCGTAACTGTATGAGTAACTAAGTTACGTTGTTATTTTTAGGTACTTCCACAAGCCATCGTTGCTTTGCTAAATTGTTCTAAGGTCAGCTATTTGCTTTTAGCGTTAAACCTATCATTACTTACCCATTTACCACTTACATTTTTATAATGTTTCACCAAATTTTGATGAATGAAGATGAGTAGTTGTACTAAGAATCCCAGTAAAGGCATTTTTAACGTCATCTTTCATATATTTAGGAACTGAGCTTATTGGCTTGCATACAGATTAACTAGCCATTGTATCACCATAGCTATCAATAATATGTCTACCTTTCATAATATTAATTGTAAGGTAAAACTACTTCAATCCAATATCTTGATGATCATCCACTAGTAACAGAGTTCGCTAGTTAGCAAAATTTGTGAAAACGGTAAATCAATACTTCGAAGTAAGATCTGTTAGGCATACCCTACCAAATTGCTAAACCTAGGTTTGGTCATTCGCGATTGACGCTGTTAGGCATTCATAAACTGTGTAGGCGTATTACGTGGAACTATTTATCAGCTACTTACGTTGACGTTGATACCTTACTCTGTCCGTCAAACGTCTTTGTTACTCCCCAATTTCGGACGGCCGATTTAAAACATGAATGACTGTGGCACAAATGTCGCAATGATTGGGACATCAACGGATAACTGGTGAGTTGTGGGCGAGTTGTCTATAAGAGACCTTTACTTAAATAGTTCACCCACGTTACATTACAACGAATACATGTCAGATGGAGAAGATATAGGTATTGCCACTGTAAGTACTTACAAAGTTGATAGTTGGCAGATTGGGTAGTGTACGATTTCTGATAGGCAAGTTATCTTTTAGGATTACTTATCTATTTAAGGATTTATTTTCATCATATCTTGCTTAATATTAAGGTAACAGAAGAAATCTAAGTGGCGGAAGAATACCTAAGAAGCGTACAAGTAATTTTAAAAGATTTTTATAACCGTTTGATTGTAATAAAATGTTCTTTTGCATTTTATGTAACCATCGATATCGATAAACCAAATGTTTTTAAAATATCTCCACATTCATTATGCTACGTGGCCATTTACAATTCACGCGAACCGCAATAGAAGCGAAAACAATCTAATTTTAGAGTTTTGCTTCGACTTTTCCTGCCGTCGTTTCGAAAACATAGGTCTTACTGAAATGTGAAACACTTAGAAATTTAATTGGAATATACAAAGGTGCGTTTTGAAGCGCGTATATTAATGCAACTTGTAACTCGTGATCTAGTGATCTTGGTTACCGGCTGTATTTGGACATGAACATCTTAGTTCTTAGAGGTAGCAACGCCTCACACATCCAATACCCGACCGCAAGCGGCTGAATTTTACTTCAAAGTTCATGTTTAATTGTCGATAGCGAATGTTTCATAATCTAAAAGAATAGCAATCGATAACCGTTGTCGAGGATCTCAAGGGTGAATAGAAAGCATTCGACAAGCCTATTATCTTCGTCATTCAGCGTTGGACTCTATCTATTTAATCCGACTATACTGAATTGGGCAAAACCTTTTTTTATTTTCTTATATTTACCTACGTTATCGTTTAACCAATACCTACTAGTTAAAATAGTCAACCCTAACTTGTGTTCACAAAGTTGTTATCATCCAGCTAAGAACTTAATTACGATCTTGGCAAAACTTTGAATAAAACACATGAAAATTAGGCAAGGAACGCTGAGGCGAACCGTCTGCGGATATTATCGCCAAACTTCCCAATTTCAGCGTCGACTTGCGAAACTCATCGCGTTAGTAAACGAAAACACAGGTGTAACGGTAATGGTTGGTGGTGCGGCCTGCGACTTGCGGCTGCGGCTTGCGGCTTGCGGCTTTGGTTTGAACCGATGCGGTTAATGTGGCTAATCTCTTTAAATACACATTTAGTTTAATTTGAGGATTATTCGTAATAATCATTTGAAGGTTGATCACTTGGAGATGCAAAATAATATGCTTACGTGGTATTTGCTTAATAAATCTAAGACATGTATTACATCATACATGTTTACTTACATATATACATACATACTTGTATACAGAATTCATAATATATGTGAATTGTTTTTTCTTTGTTAATAATATTTGTAGCGTGCAAACAATAAAGAGTATATACAAATTTCTACTAAATAATCTGAATTACGCTTAATAATTGGGTTTATCTCTGTTCCTAATTGTTTATGAAAGAATTTTATTAAACATTACTACAAATTTAATTAAAATAGTGTTCCTAAAGTACTGCAATAGTTGAAAAATTTGCATTGCTGTTAGATAACCAATAGATAAATAATACACAAGCGACATCGCTAGATTCCGCTCTAAGAACTATTTTGCTAATAGGCTGGTGTAGAGGTGTTGTTGGATGCAAGCACGAGGCTTAGACGCGGAGATTTGTTCGAATTAGCGCTATTTGCAGAGAACAGTTCCGACTCGTAGTGCCTTAACATACCTAATACTTATTAATTTAGTTAGGCATCGTTTATGTAAAGAACTTAAAATATGTTCTTTACAAAAACAAAAATTGTACAGTTTAGTATTCGTCTATTAAAACTGACTCAGAATATCTAACATATAGGTATATTTTAAAGTAACAAGGTAGCAAGCGGACCAAGTGGAGACCAGTGATACTGCCACCCATCTATGATCAACCCAAGTAAAATTAAATAGTATGAGAATGGCGGTGTTATTTCTCCAGACCAAACACATGAATTCTACATCTGTAAACTCTTTATATTATTTTTTTAACTAGCCTGTGTCATTTTATATTTTAAATTGCCAACATTTTCTTAAATAGGTACCCTTTTAAACATGGAAGAAAAGAAATGTAGCGTAGATATCTAATCAGTACAATAGATATGTACATGTACAGATCAATTTTTGGTCAAACCTACAAAACTTTCACAGTTTAGTTTCATAATAAATAAGACACGGTAATAATATCGCGTGGAACTGTTGGAACAGTCTTGCAGTAGTTAAATAATCTATATCGGGCAAATTCCTGTAAACTTTAAACGGGCAATAAGTTGTAATAGGAGAAGTGCGCGTTCTGACATACTTCGCCTTGCAATGTGACACCATTAACGCAGAAACTTAAACAATAGAACAAAACGAGATGGAATTTCGCGGCGAGCGATCGGACGCCTAAAATGCCGTCTCCGCCTCCAGTCATTCCTGTCATTCATTCTATTACCTACACGGCTTACAGCTAATACTTATATAGATACACGCTTACAGCTTATACAACCCAAACTTATATAGATATCTTGTTGGGAAGACACTGCGTAGTGTGATGCGGTATTGCGTAGCAGTAGCCAGGTACAACTCGTGTAGTTCAACCGGGGAAACACTTTGGGGAACCGGCTTTGGGGAGGTGTCGTTGCCAGTTATATTTACAGAAAAGACGAATATTAGTCCTTAAGGGTTGCAACGCATCTGTGGTCAGCCTGAAAAAGATTCAATCGTGTTTATAAGGTTGATTATATATGTACACGCGCGGCAGTGTCAGATTAAAAGGTGGTAGAACTGAAACAATCAGAAAAAGCGTGAAATCGTTATTGATATACCTATCTACTATAGACGTGTGTATGCACATAATAATTAGAATCGTTATTTTTTACTAATAATAATAATGTTTTACTAATTTCAGAACTAAACGTAACACGGTACCAAAATTCTAACATTATTAACTGCATTGTTGCAATGTTTGTTTCAATTTCTGTTCTGTGAATAAATTACGATTGAGTATTCTATTGGTTCTCTCAACCAATCGGAACCCAAAACAGGATGTACTGTTTTGGTTCAATTCCAGGCTTTACATTTCGATTTCAGTGCGTGTTACTTTAGGTGTACCATAAATATAGAAAGCGTTAAATATTAATAACCGTCTCAACGACCTATGGATCATTCATCACGATATAAGCTACCTAGCAATTACATTTATCGATGAGCAATAAATTTTTCGAACCACTGAAGTTACACAAAGTGAAGCAAAAACATTTATTTTGTTTCCGGCAATCGAACCACGGAATACAAGGGTTATAGTGTAGCTACAGTGTCATTACCTTACTACATCGCAATTAAAATTGTACGCTTAAGTAATATTTGTTTAAAATCACTAATTATGCGGCCGCTAATAAATAGTTACACGCAACATCTGCTGTGGTTAATGGCTGCTGTAGCATTGTAGAAATGTTTTATTTGCTACGTGCGCCGCGACTCACCTTATAATTTTCTATTCGTGCGAACACGGTTTTTATGTACCGAATGTATTGTTCAATCTGTAAGACTGATAATGTTACGACAATTCTATATTTAAATGACATTGATTTTTCTTAACTATGACAGTAAATAAATACTTGGTTATCTAAGTAAGAGACCCCGTGTTAATTTCAATTTTGTACGTAGGTGCTATTGGATATGCGATATGAGCATTACTACTGTGAACCATATAAAATAGCAGTACCTTTACAAATTTTTTTATTATTTTGTTTAACTATTTCCTCATGTTATTTTTATCTATTTTCCCATCTATTTAGGCATTATTAAAACATAAGATCTATTGTCTACTATAAGAACCACCTACAAAGTTGCAGTAAATATAAGTAAATAATTGTTTGTATAAATCATATCTTACTGCTACGGCCATCAACATTTTCCGTTTAAGATAAAAATATTGAAAACAATATTTTACTTAGTGGTTTGGCAAGTCAGTGCGATAGACGGGCGAAGCGCGCAGTAGTTCCTTATCTGAGATCTCGCCGTGTCTAGGCCCGAGATATTAATCATCGGAATTGACAAAATCGTGCGAGTGTCGAAAATTTGACGCATCTGAATCTTGGACCTCCCAGGCAGAACGATATTTCACCCTATGCGCTCACCGCCCAGCCCCGCCCAACCGGCTCATTAAGTGACTCTAATACACATCAATCTCTCACGCATTCTTCCCCACAAACAAAAAGAGCAGTTAAACTGCTTTTGAATAACGACTTGAGAAATAATACCCGAGTTGTACGAAAAAATGTTTGTACGAGCAATTTTTATATTTATTAGATTTGTGAGTTAATCTAGTATCTTATTGCACTGATTTTTAAAAGGCTGCTTCTACTAAAGAACAATTCACGATGATGCTTTGATACATTACTTTATAGGAATCTGTGCCAGATATCGTTTTGGGTTCCATCCCATGCTGGGCGTGGTAACATAGGGTAACTAACTTAACTTGAATTATAATCGATTAACTATAACAAGAGGTTTCTGGACGATATGAAAACATACGACATGGAATGACTTCTAGTACAAAGCCCTGACCTTTCCTATATTTGGAGATGGATTAAATATGATTACAACTTTACGTTATTTGAAATTTTGGAATTTTAAAGTAGAAACTCAAATTGTTGTGGAGAACGCCCTTTTTACTTTCCTGCATACATTTAACGCTTGGAACACCAAATCCTGAAATACCATACACCAGACGCGTTTCCAGACGCGATAATTAATTACCTAAACCTAAAACCTGGGTGTACAGACAGGTTCCCGCAATCAGGCGAGATGACACACGGTCATTTGTCATCGCGTCACTCACCCGTCAGCGCCCGCCCCATTCCATCATAATCGCCTCGGAGGTGCTACATCAACGCAGATCACCAATTACACTGCACTCGACACTAAATATAGTACTTAGGAACATCATTCAGCCGCAAGTAAAAAATTATATCTAGAATAAATAACTGGAGCCTATTTGATTATAGTAGCGGACCGGGCGGTTTACGTTTTTGCTGCAGACTTCTAGTGAAGATATTTCTTTAAAAAATTAGTGCTGCCGAGAGGATAAATATTTAGAATTATGTCTGTCTTTTTATACACGAAATCTAACACACATTGAAAAAAATAATAATTTCGGCAATTGTGCCACGTACTACATTAACTATAGTTACGACCAATCCAGGTGGTGACAAATAAGTCATACACATACGCCGAAAAATCATCAAAATTATGAGAATGAGTGTAGGATGATTTCATGTTTCATGGATGACAGTTTCATGACAAACACTCATAAGGAATTTTTATATCAATCAAACGGATAAATAGATCACTATTTTCATACTCATAGTCATAGGTGAACTGTTTGAAGCGTTTTTTTTTTCTTTTTAACTTGTATTATGTTCATAAACGCAAATGCAGGCAATTTCTGAGAATGGAACGAAACACTCATCTCCGATTTTTCATTCTTGTACTGTAATCTAATGAAGTTAAATGATGCATTAGACATTGACACCACTTATGCCTCGTGGGTGTATGGTTTCAAACGACAAGTCCACAGACGTCGTAGAGCGGGTGACTTGCGAAGTTGACAGATATACGAGGAATAGGTAGATCACATTCAAATAAAGCGAAGTGACAATTTTAAGTATTTTGATAATCTCTACTTAAAGATTGGTCGACATAATACATGGACAATCATTTTAATATGCAAATGAATTGACAATCTTCGCTGATGCGAAAATGGCACAACTGAATGATGACAAAATGAGACGTGCAGTCTTGAAACCACGTTATTCCTACTAACAAAATATACATTATTTCAATGCAGCAAAAAAAAAAAAAAATAGATGTCCGATCGCACCTATGAGTATATACTGCACTACGCATTAATTTCTAATCAGCGAGATAAAATAAGAGATTTGGCCTGTGGTTTTAACCGCGTCGAATGATCACTTGCGAGGGTGTTCGAAATTTTGGAGAAGACAAAATAATAATAGAAAAAAGAAAACAATGGTACACAACGCAAAGAAAAAAAGTTTCGCACCGATTCAGACACAGTTTTAATTATTTCTAATGTGATCTAATGAGCTCAATGATGCATTCGACATCGCTACTGTAATGCTTCAGAGTGTTTGGTTTCAAACGCGACACATGTGTGATGTGTGACACGACAAGCGTCAAGAGCGTGTCGCGTTGCGGTCGAAGTGTGACTGGGTTTTGGGAGATGCATCACACATATTATGATGTATCATAGACCAATGTTAGAATAATGATAGAATATTTTGACGTATATTTATTCATTTATTCAAACAGTTTAACAGAATTAATTCTAATTTTGCGAGTACGAAGAAACAATAAACAAAAGCAAAGACGAGTACATATGTAAACAGAAAGAAAAGAAGTATATGTGCCTCAATCAATAATGCAAGAATTACTTATACACATACAAACCTAACCATGGTCGAGAGGGCCGATAAGCGAATATATTGGTAATTTATTTATCTGTTATCGATAAACTCTGTTAACGCCTTTTAATTATTTTCCCTTTTTACCAATAGGAAGCTAGGTAAGAAGGCGCCATTTTAATAGACGTATGACTTCGCGGGATTTAGCTCAACTATAAAAACCTACATGTAGCCCAAAATAGAACGTCATTAAATGATTAAAAACATAAAGTAGATAACACAACTATTAAAATTTAATAATCTATGCCATGTTAGGTGGTTAGGCACGTATTATGTGATACTAATTATCATTAGGTACATGGCAATATCACAGGTAGCGGTGGCCATAAAATTAGCTCTAAGTGGGACAATTACCCATGTATGAAATATTCATGAATTGTTGTCACTGGTATTATACATCACAAATCACTTGCTCGCTTTTAATGTTAATTTGCGATAATGACAGTACCAGGACATGGAAGAATGTAGCTTATTGCGTTCCTAATAACGAGGATTTAGAGTGATCATAAACCATTACATCACTTCGAATCAGTATCAACTTGTACTCAATAGTAGTATTTGGATTGTCTGTGCGAAGACAAACTCTACATAATGTAATTGCGTGAATAATTTAAAGCGATTCACATCATACTTATAAAATTGTATTATAAAAAAAAATATTATTTTCTAATAATTCCTACCAATGCTTGTGTAACGGATACCATCAGGAGTCCAAGTTTTCTTTTCATACAACCGGGAAAAGCAAGTGAAAACAACGTTTGAGTGGAATTACATTGTATGTATTGATGATCTAAAGATCCACAGGCTAAAAATAAATAATTTGTAAAGTAAAAAAAAAATATCTACATTAATAATATAAATCTGCAGAGTTTGTTTGTTTATTTGAACGCGCTAATCTCAGGAACTACTGGTTCGAATTGAAAAATTCCTTTAGTGTTGAATTTTCCATTTATTGAGGAAAGCTGTAAAATCACGTTACACGACCAATAGGAGCGGAGTATCAACGAAAAATGGTAAAATTTGTCCCACTCTCTCTTAAATGACGCAAACGATGTTGCGTGGGTCAGCTAGTTATTAATAAAAATTAACATTTAACGTAACGTTTCTAACATAAAGTAGGTACATACTTTAGGTTTCTAAAGATTATTGTAGGTAACATAGTCGGAAAATATACCTACCCCTTAACCTACCTTAAATCTTTAAAGTACCTAGTAAAAGTATACAATACGTACTGCTTAATGATGACAATTGCACGTAAATTCCAAAGGACGATTTGACTAGCCAGCGTCAAACAGCGCTAATGAGAGCGGCTCGGAATCTGCAATCTCGCGCCATCTGTCCCTAATCAACGAATCGAGTTAATTAAATCGAGTTGGCAACATGGCGGCGGGCATAATTGCTATTAATAAAGCGCTTTCCTGTATAATTAGACGGCCGAGCGCGGATTGGCTGCTGCCCCCTAATCACAACGTGATAACAGCCACTAATGCCACATTTCTATACCATAACCGACCTTTTCGAATACCTACATCTAGTATCGATCTATGTATACTGCTTCCTAATAGTCCCGGGTGCCTAGAGGTATTTGAGTTATACAACTTCCTGGATATCTAGATAATTAACGTTGGGACTATTTGTGGTGGGTAGTAAAATGATAGCACTCTTTACAATTCTGATTTATAATCTTCCACCACACTCCACATTTTTATTAAATGTAGTTAGATGTTATGTATGTCGAAATGTATTCCTTTTCCGTTAAGTGTTCATTTGAATTTGTCCAAATGATCTCTGTGTAATTTGTCCAATAAAATTTGAATAACTTCATTTGCTACGATAACTTTGCTATTCTATGATCTTGCGTATATAACGTAGGTACCGATACCAATATTAGGTATATTTAGAAACTAAAACATAAATTAAGTACCTACTAAAAGTTTATGTTACCAAGATGATTGCATTCAACCATAAATCAATTTGTTACATAGATGGGTATTATTATTAACATATAATTTAAACTTATAATCTATAAATGCGTGTTAAATTTAATAAGTCCAAAATCAATAAACCTATTAAAGAAAACTCCAGAAATAACAGACAAACTGAATATGTCCAATAATCATGATAAACATTCATCCGAAATGGGTGGACAATATAAATATTTAGCTACAAAATCAGTTGAGGAAGCACGGCTGAACTGGCGGCAATAGTGCGTTGAGAAGATTTATCAAACACGACGCGCATGGAAACAATGATTGACGAGTTCGCACCTCGGTTCGTGCGTTCCTAATTAAGACGACATGCGCCCGCGCATGCGATTCTTCGCGCATTTAACTTGCATCGCACTAATTTACCCTTGCTGCTACGCTTATGTTTACGTGTTTTGCAATTAAACGAAGATATAATCAGTGTTGAGTAGCAGATTATTCCGAAAACTTAATGTCTTAGAGCTACCGAGTGAGTTGTGACGTCTTGATATTTTAATGAAGTTCTAATGAGTCTCGTGTTTTATCGCTTAGTATATATTTTTCTTACAGTAGAAGAGACGGATATGCAGTCTATCTGAAATTATATAGACACCGGCGTAAATAGATATCTAATTGCAATTTGCTACCAATAAAACAAACGTTGCCTAAAATAGATCAGAGCGTTGCTTTTGTAGACTAAATTGGACGCTTCATATATGTAAATCTAGGCAAGTAATTTACGAGCAACGTCTTGATTTTAACCATAGAGCACTTTAACAATGTCATAACAATAACGAGACATAAAGCGAACGGCCCTTATTTCTGTCTTCGGTATCTGCTCATTAAAACGGTTGCATGCGCGTGGTTCTTTTGCTCGCGCTCGCTTTTCCGCTAACTTTTGGGTGGTAGGATGATGGACGACGTCGGTGGTCATATATCATTGTGGTAATATATATCGCTGTGTGCCGAGTGTCGCCATTAACGCATACGTGCAATTGCGCGTGCACTCGCGCTCTATCGCGAAAGCTATACGAGCGTCTCACAAATCGACAACGCGACCACGGCTAAACGCGCATAAATCTTATTAATGGCATTCTTATTTTCGTCCTCCCTCCATCTCGTACAATCGCTAGAACGTACATCACGAACGACGCCTCGCTTTTGTTGAATATCCCGGTCCGTTTAACGACCGCGTTGTAACTAAGGTATAAAACTTTGATTAGAAATGATTCAATCAATATGTATTGTAAATTATAACGAGCTGGGTGGTCTCTCTCGCGTCAAACGTACGATAGGTGGTGGGTCAGAAGCCGCAGCCGCATTCCGTTTTTGTGTTGCGCAAGATATGATGGCGAATTGTCAATCGAGCTAGCGTGCCGTCGCCGTCGTGGCCAACAAAAAGTGAGAGGCCACTCGGTATGAAGCTACGTCTCAGCTTACAGCCAAAGATTTGTTGTTTCCGTTCTCGCCGCCTCAATGACTACCATTTTATGTCGATTAGGAGATAGTGTTTCACTCGCCCGCTACCGACACCAGTTTTTGTGACACTCCTTTCTGCTTACAACGGGTTTATTATCGACGATCATTTTTTGTGAGCGGCTCTTTACTTTTCTATTTCAGTGCGACGCTTTCTGGTTCTTGTTAGGAAGTTAATTATTTACTTATATACGAAATGATTGCGATGCGTCTCCCCTCGTTCGCGCATGAATGATAGCAGGAAACCGCATTGACGTAAGTAAGAGTGTAATAGCCGATATTAAGCATTTCGACCAACCGCAATTTCACTAACACTCAACAAAAACATACACCTTTACAGAAATGTCTACCCATTCATCTTTCTCCAACGGGAGACATTAAAGAATGTCTCCGTTAAGAAGGGGGAAGGGGCGAAATAGCTTAGAGTCATAGTCGTATGGAACGTGAGACGCCTTTAGCTTGTTTTTGGTTAGATGTGTTAAAAAAATGTCAAACGATTTTCGACTGTATTGTCGTTTAACGTGGGTACGTTTTATACCTTTTTTATTATAAATACATACTTATTATTGCTGATGCCGTATTTTTGTAGGGGAACGTAAATATAAGTAGAGGTACCCCTTATGAGCCGGAACTGAGGAGTAAAAGATACGTCGATTTGTTATGTAGCTACCTACAATGTTACAATAGACAGAAGGAAAAATGGCTGCCATTGTTTTCATGCCCTGAAATAAATAAAAATACATCTTTAAAGAATAATACATATCTATAATAATACATAAGAAATATACCTACCGTTGAATATTTAGATATCGATTAATTTTAATAATGAATTTGAATTTGAATATATCGTTACATTAATATGAGGATTTCAATTAAAATAAATTCCAGCTTAACAATAAATTTAAATAACAATTTAGAAATGGAAGCAAAGCTAATGTTATACATGCTACCCCGCATCAATTCATAGCAAGCTTATCAAGAATATATGTAAAGCATTAATTATTCTCGATAATTTGCGATAACCTCAGCTGTAATGAGCAAAAGATTGGTTCCAGAGGCACTCGGCGATAATTCCAACTCAACCAAGTAATTGTCGAATAATTGCGCTAATGTGAAAATACACGCTTTAACAGAACAATGGAACGAGGAAGTCGATATTGCACAAATAAACACTAAAAATATTTGCTTAATGAGTAGCAAGTTTCACGCTCATATTTAGTGCCTGCGCCGTAAACAAAATATAAAAAATAAAACAGAAGAACAGAGAAATTGTACCTAACGTAATGTTAATATATGTACCTACCTACTTTGTATGTGAATTATATCGATACAAAGATACTGTCTTATATCCTTTATAATTACGTATTCAAAACGACAATCACATTTGTGAATGTACTACGTACATTGGTACCTACACTACATACACGACATGATCTACATACTCCTACTTTAATGTTGTTCTTTCTGATTAAATAATAAGTATCTACGTTACTTCAAATTCTAAACATAAAAACGTAAACACTTTTGCTATAAACCTTACTAGGTATGGAATTAAAACAAAGTGTCTTTACATAACTGATATAGATATTTTGGTTTATAAGAACAGTATCCATTTCATTGCTACAATTTTTACCTGTACATTTGTTACCGAATAAATATATTAAGAAGGCTACATTTTTAATGAATTCAATGCCCAAAGCATTTCCAACGACATTTGAAGTGACACCTCACAGCAAACAATAAAGAACATCAGTATACGTAAGATATCCTTTTATCGCAGGCGGATGTTTCCGACGGTGCGCGTGTCGTTCGCGGGGTGCCGCGCGGAGGCGCGCTACGCGGTGCTGCTGGACGTGGTCCCGGTGGACGGCAAGCGCTACCGCTACGCGTACCACCGCTCCTCCTGGCTGGTGGCCGGCAAGGCGGACCCGCCCGCGCCCGCGCGCCTCTACCCGCACCCCGACTCGCCCTTCGCCGGCGACCAGCTGCGCAAGCAGGTCGTCTCCTTCGAGAAGGTCAAGCTCACCAACAACGAAATGGATAAGAACGGACAGGTGATAATTTTATGCTGCATTACATAAGCTCGTGATAATCCTTACAGACCTTAGTCAGAGATGACAACTATCCTAGTTTTATATGAGTAGTCAAGATGTTTAATCTTTTTAAATGTAGTTTCTTTAACGTATAAGGAAAAAATGGTGTACCCTAAGGAATTTTAATTGGTCACTGGTATCATCCAGCATCAGACTACTATCATGAAGAATAAAGTGAAACGCGTTCGGTAAAATCTATTTTTTACAATTGAACATACTTTATACCTACCTATTTCCTTTAGTTACGATCTCAACGAAATATTTTTATTTTTCTCTAGTTGGTGTTGAATTCAATGCACAAGTATCAACCACGCATACATTTGGTGCTCCGACGGGAAGGTGCGATCAACGCTCCTATCACGGACCTCGAACAGGAGGAGTTCAAGACGTTCATATTCCCGGAGTGCGTGTTCACCGCGGTGACAGCATACCAGAATCAGCTGGTGAGTATCTTATAGTGCGAATTAGGAGCGATCGACATTCTACACACTATCGATATGCACATAAATAAGTCGTAACAACGTACACGACGTTTTATTGGCACCACGCGTTATTCTTGCTCGTATCATTTGATTTCTAAAATAGATCAGAGGACCAAGCGTTTCGAATCGCGCCGTGTTGTCGACTGACTATCGACGGATTCTATTTCTGTGTCACTAATTGCATCTTGTCGAAAGGTATGTCCAGTGTGAGCAAAGGAAGGTGGCACATAATTTTTTGTCTATCAAGCGGCCACACGCGGTCGCCGTCGACGAAAGACGGACGGCGCGGCTGACGCGTGCGCGACGGTGACGATTTAAGTTTTCACCCGAGCTAAATATAATGCGTCTGACTATTGTCTTCAACCTACCATTGTTGCTAACGTTTCTGTTTATCTTGGTACCCGGCGAAATAGGCGCAGTTGCAAAACCAACAGAAACAAGAACGGTACGTCAAATGTGCCTACTTGGAACAGGACAACGATCCTTCATTTTCTGTTCCGAGTGTTATGTAGAAGTATGCTTTCTAAATGGGTTTTCAGACACATCAAGGCACGTGTGGGTGACAAAATTCCTTACTATTGGCAGTCAGTTGCACATTTCCCAAACTTGATCACTTAACTTGAGTAGCCCTGTAACTGCTTCTACCAAGAAATCTTGTTTCTACCTTAAAACTATGTGTCAAAAAGTTTTGCTAAAAATTACCAATTCACCATATCTTTCAACACGCAATACTCCCATTCTCTTTTAGCCGGCATTGTTACACAAGTGTTTAGTCTCTCTAGCTCTAATTATGTCCTCTGTAGCAGTGTTAGGACTTTTTGGGGTTCATAAAGCCTTCGTGCAGTGCTAGAGTCTATTCGCTGTGACGCTCCGTTGACTTCACATGCGCTATCAGAGTGTCTCTACGAGCAATTAATTCTCCGTCACACGAACGTTTAGGCATCTCCGTAGTTCTAGGTTCATCCTCTCGCGTATATTTATGCGTTTTATTTAAAACATTTTTAGACTCACAGGCGTCACATATGTTTTTGTGAATGTGGATGAAATGTGGGTTTATATCAACACCATTTACAATAGGACAAATGTTTCTGTCATAAAATCGTTCTATCTTGACTATGTTTGTGGTCTCATGCATAGCAATCTGACAATGACTGTTTTGTTTCAAAAATATTAGGAATATTATTAATTCTTCGTCTGATATGTGCATTCGTCTGGTATGCATCTTTCTTATGCATAATGATCGGTTAAAATTTTGTACAGGGCTTTAAGCAGAACATCTCGATAAAAGTTGTACATTTAAGTAATACTGTTGTTCAAATTTAAAGAAGCAAGTGCACTTAATACATACCAGTAATGTCTATGAATGACTACAAACTCTTGAAAACTTACCTATCAGCTCTCCGCTCATCAGCCGAATACCAATCCGCTACCTAGCAGCTACCCGCTCGGCACCCGCTCCATGAGCCCACCCGCGCCATGTGTCGCCACGACCAATTAATTCTCTGTCACACTCGCGTTCGGGCGCCACGGCTTCTCGTTTTGTTTCTCCGCGCGGTAATTAGGACGTTTTGAGGTTCATAAAGGAAGCGTTACTTTATATCGACAACGCGCTACATAAATCTTCATTCGCTCCCTAATTAGCCGTTTCGTTTCGTCCTTCTTTAAAGTTGTAACGCGTATGCTATTAGCATGTCTATTGCAATGTAGTCGTTTTTTATATGATTTATCTATGGTTTACAATAGATGACATTTACCAGATGGTAGAATTCGTGTAGTTTGACCGGGGAGGTACCACCGCCTCCCTCATAATCCTCCGTGAAGCAATTTATTGTGTTTCGGTTTTGAAAGGCGTGGTTGCCGGCTATACTTATACACGAGGCGAACATCTTTGTCCTCAGGGGTAGCAACGCATCTGTGATCAAATTCAGGTATGATTCAATC
>DWNR01000046.1:0-29639 GCA_018250455.1 Polygonus leo | reverse complement strand
TACAGTCATAATTTAAATTGTCTAATATCAAGTTAAAATAGTTTAATTTAAAAAAATGTAATAAAATATACTTTTTCTATATGATGATTTCATGTAAAGAATAAAGGGTATACTTATGTAAAAAGCACAAAGCTACATATGTAATAAATAAATTAAATAAAAAAACGAAATGTCGAGAAAAAGTCTTGTTACCCTTTTTTCGATCTCGCTCCCATCCCGCTCATTGCGTGCACTGCGCGATAAAGGACTTCGTTCTAAAATGATTGTTGGTAATATCACATTACATTACAATTGCAATAATTGAATATGCCGCAAACGGTACCGATGCAAGCAATTCCTTCGCGCAGCTATTCTTTGGTCGTCTATTTATGTTTCAGTCAGATGGGTTTGATAGCGTTTTACACTTACACAGAAGATGACCATGTCATTCCTCAGAAGAAGTTCTTTTATGTTTCTTCCAATCAATTGGGTGGTCCACGTCAAAACGAAAATCTAGTCAATAATCCATCGTTACTAAAAGGTTAAGAAAAACTACACTAACTTAAACTAACCGACTGATCTATTTGTTTGCTGTTACTTGAGGGTTAATGGACGGCAGGGATTCGTTAGGCTAGCGGTGCCCAAAAGATACATTACTTAAAGTACAATATAAGTAAATAGAGGTTCATTTAGGTTAGAATCGATTAAGTGTAGATCGGTTAGGGTCTGCCGGAATCTAATAGAAAACGCGAGAAACTAAGCGAGCCACGAATCTGAGAAAGCGACCAGAGATCTTTTCACCTTTCAGAGAACTTTCAGAGAACTTAAAATGGGTTAAATGTAAGTAAGTACAAACAGTAGTCAGAAGGATCCCGTTTATGTTATGACTATCACAGTTCAAATTACATAAAAAGGCAATTTCGTTAGAAGATTGATTATAGTTGGTACTTCGCTTCCCTTATTACTGTCGATAAGTGGTAGAAACTTAATTAAATGAATTACCAAAAATATAGCCATAAAAAAACTACATAGTGAGTATATAATATACTTATTATATAATTATATTAGTAAGATGAAAAAACACATTTGAAACTTTCATTTTGGTTATCTTAGCTTACTAGCTGACCCGGCAAACGTTATTGGGTCATATAAAATATTAGCAGTGTTTTTCTACTATGCTATACATGTACTATACATATAAATCTCCCTCTTGAATCACTCTATCTATTAAAAAAAACTGCATCAAAATCCGTTGCGTACTTTTAAAGATGTAAGCATATATAGGGACAGACAGCGGGAAGCGACTTTGTTTTATACTGTGTAGTGATTTATGGAGGAAGGTAGTAAGCCTACTTTATTACTTTGGGGTGCAAGGGAACGAAAGGCAAGTAAACTGCTAGTTTATAAATAGTTTGCTACCCATATGAAGTGAACGGAATGGGACAGATTTTTATGCCAAACTTTATCGCAATCCAATATGTATCGATCTGATGCCTTTTGCCTCTGCCATGTTATGAAAAGTTTCAGCCTAAATTTAAAAAGTTTGAACGATCTGATTAAACTCATTTATAATTTTCTAATAGGTAACTAACATATATTGGAATGAAATAACTGAAAAATGAAAAGATGACGCAGCAACTGTTGCTCTGACATATAAAATATAAAATCGCAATAAAAAAAAATAGGGGTTAGTTGTAGAAAGGTCAAAATTTAGGGGTTCAGTATTTTGTGATAAAAAATAAACAATGTATTCTGGATATCAGAATATAATCTTCCAAAGGGTAATTTTACTTCCCAAAGTGTAATGTCGAGAATTCAATAAAATCAGTTTTTAAGATTCTCACCCTATTGTTAATTCCGTCTTCTGCAAATTTAATCTGCGCATTCAAACCTATAATTTGTTTTGGATATTTTCGGCCTTATCGTCTGTACACTAGACGATAAGGCCGAAAATATAATACCTCTAGGGAAATACCTCTAGGGAAACCCCTAAAATAGCCATACAATAATATTCGACCTATTTTTAGACCTTCCAAATATACTCAAACAATTTCATAAAAATCAGTCAAGTCATTTCGGAAGAGTTCGATTACAAACAAATATATCGATAAAAATCTCGTATCGCAGATACATATATATATTTTTGCATATTACCCGGCATGCTAGACCAGCAGACCCGGCATACGTTGTTCTACGATATACATTATAAAATCACTATTAAAGATGGAGAGCGCATGTGGATGAAATTTTGGAATTATAGGTATTTTTAAAGCAATATTTATGAAAACACAAAAAATATTCGCCAAAAACAATTTTTCTTTTTTCAGTATAGGGCCATCCATATCATCTACGGGTATAAAAAATTACTGCAACCTATTCCCAGACATTCAAATAAAAAAAAAAACATAAAATCCAGTTAAGATGTTTCAGAGGAGTTTGATAACAAACACTGTAAAAGAATATTTTTATATATTAGATATACGAGTATTATGATTGGTAGTAGAAAACGTTCAATTCAATCGGGGAGGTAGGTATCACCGCTACCATCATAATCCACCGTAAAGCAATTGTTGTTTCGGTTTTGGAGGGACTTGGTTACCGGCTATACTTGCACTCAAAACAAACTTATTAGTCCTCAGGAGTAGCAATGTATATGCGATCAATCTTTGGTACGATTCAATCATATTTGTGGTTGATTACATATATTCGTGAATGGCAGTGACAACTTATCAGGTGGCCTGCGTGCCCGTTTACTTTTATACGATAAAAAAATATAAAGCATAAGCAATGCATTTAACTAAATTAAATAATGTACATTGTGCAAGTAATACTTCTATAATTTACAACTTTTATGATCTCATCATCAAGTCTTCAAGAAATTATTAAAATGAGTTGCGGTTTTAAAATTTCATCGAAACTTTAAGTGCAATCGAAACAACAAATGTAACCAATTGGTTAATAATATAATCTTTTAATGCAGACGCAAGCAAGATGAGGTCGCAGTACTGGAGCAAACGATTCGCACGAGAAATGAGATGCAGCGAGCGGCTGGCGTAGAGCTAGCGGCTACTTGTCACATCTGCCTCAAGACTAAGTTCGCGGACGGCGTGGGTCACTCCTGCCACTATTGCAGAGTCAGGTGCTGCGCTAGATGTGGTGGAAAAGTTTCTTTACGTTCTAATAAGGTATACTAATAATTTTCCTTGCCGTTCATTCGTATAAACTATTGGTTGTTACAATACACGAGACGTTCCTAGATGTTCCATCTGTAATTGTAATTTTGTCTCGGGTGCTGCAAAAATCCACAGGCGACGGTGACTATTTACCAACAGGAGTCAGTCATTATCTCTTTAGCAGTAGTTTATTCGATTTTACAAGCTATATAGCATATGGTTATTAAACAGTAGATAATCAATTTGTTCTTGTTCAATATGTACTTTTTTTACAGGTAATTTGGGTTTGCATTTTGTGTCGTAAGAAACAAGAACTTCTTTCAAAAACGGGGCAATGGATTCACAAGAGTGCAGGACAAGATTCAATGTTGTGGCGAATGGAATCCGACTTGCGAGATTTACCCCCACAAGTCGAATCTTCGCACGATAAAAGACCTAAATTAGAAAGAGCGCATAGCGCAGCTGAAAAAGAAAATCATCCATTGCAAAGATCCGGTAGTGCCTTACGTCGGCAATACAGTCAACAAGAAACCCATTGTTACGAGTTAGAAGGACTAACCCGGACACATACAAATATGGTGCATCCTAGACAAAAATCAGTGTACGACGAACCGGTGTTGCCGCCGGCGGCGCCCACCCATCTGATGCCACATATGCCTTCTTCGCACCCGCCGTTGCCTCCACGCTCGTCTTCGTCAGACGACGAGGTACCCGAGTGCGTCTCCGACGAAAACGACGAGTACCGCGACCGCGGTAAGTACACAATACGCACGAAATCCCATCGCCGGCCAATCCCGTCCTTGACGTCGTAAATCCTTTCCATCCGAGCTAGTTTTATTTAAACCACCTTCACATACAGCACACCTACACTGACACACCACACATCATACTTACCGTTGCTACATTAAATATTGATAATATTCTTTTTTTCATGATAATTCATCCGTTACGTTTGTATCGCATTCGTCCTTTGCATACAACATTGATAAAGTTAAGGTGTTCCGTGCGAGGTATTGTATCAATTATAATTATTACGGTAGTAGAATAAACTAGTATTCGGGTTAAGTTACTAAGAACCTTAATTTATTGTTATTTAGAGATTAATTAAGTAGAGCACCTAAACTTATCCGTAGGTACATAACATATTTTGTTTACAATTACATCATGTTTTATTCATGTAGTGAGAAGAACGTAAGTAAGTACATGACAAATATATATTATTCAAGAAAAACAAAACATTAACCGATTCATCGATTTCAGTTGTCTTTTTACAGATAATGCCAACTTGTGTTCTAACAATTAAACTCGGTTCACGCTAGAATCTACTTGTTACTAAGGATGTCATGTAATTGTCGGTCGATGTTCAAGTGAATTAGACCGCGTATGTTGTCCGCCCGCGAGCGCCTCGCGTGCTTCCGATACGCGCCCGGTAGCCGCGCAGTGGCGCCTCGCCTCGCCCAGCCACGTCGAGACTCGAGGGCTCTAAATCGCCATACGACTGTTTGCAGGTAATAAAGATAGGAGCGGGCCAGGGGGCTCCAGAAACCAGCGTCAAGCGATATTAGACGAGAAAATGAAAAAGTTCTTATCGGTGAGAGGGCGTGATTTTCGGGGCGATTTTGCGTTGTAAACTATGCTAAATTTAGATGTTTCACTATTGGATTCTTGATTGTCGTTTCCGTAACTTTCTCAGTACCTCCTTCTTTCAACAACCCAATACCTACCAATTATGGCTGTTTGACTAAATTATGTATATTACCTTTCTTTTTGTTCAGTCCATCTGTTTTCCCTATATAGGTACATTTACATATGCAATATTTTCGTAATATATCTTTAGTCATTAGTTTCGGAAACTTTACAATCCCACAAATAACATATGAATTTATTTTGTACCGTATTTTGTTTAAGTCATAGTTACAACATTATATGCAAATGTAAATGTATATCCTACTAATATTTGCTTGAACCATAAGATAGCTTATGAAAAAAGTAATAATTCTTGTTAAATTGCCTATTTTATATTTCAATATTCTAATCGATTTATTGAATAAAATATTCTGTTAGCACGTTTGGTTCAAGCAAATCGCATGATGGGGCGAAAAGAAGTGTTACACATGTAACATTTCAACTGTTAGATTTTGTGAACGTGTTCGTACTTATTTTTCTAATTGTTGTATCATCGTTTGACTTTGATGAGTTGTAACACATTCTTTCCGCTTGTGCGTTATCACCGCTTCACTTGCGATTCCATTTTTCTTTTAACTTGGGTTAAATTCGTTTATTTTTTCTGTTATAAGCGTTCTTATTGTACCTAAAAAGTTAAAAACATGAATAGTCTTATTTGACGTATGAGAACGGTTCCGGGCGCGTTCGGGTGCGCAAGTCGCTGACGTATTAAGGGCGCGTGTAAAGTCGTACTATTTATCCGATGTCATTCTTAGGACAAGTTGAAGCGTGTGCGTCTCTCCGGCACCCGCACCTGCGTAGCACCAGCGTAGCTGCCAACAATTATTACAATTTGACTAATCATTCGCCCACCACGTACTTGGCGGATGTGCGTGGAGCGTTTGATTCTACAAGGACGCCTGCCGGTGGACGTAGCTTCGACTCCGTGACAGATTGCCGGTGGCGTGCTCGGGACGACGGCGAGGGCTCGTACTTGCGGCCCTATGCGCCCGATGAAGGTCCTCGTTCCGATCGTGCCGTATATAAGAGTGCCTACTTGTGGGAGGATTCTGCCGATAACAGACGTTTTACGGAGCGAAGAAAAAAGACGGTCCGCTTTGATGGGCATGAAGGCGCGGCGACTTTTCCTCGGGGAGGTCGAGACGCGTCCGGCGCCCCACATGACTGGGCCTCTCTGCGGTGGGAGTCCGAACGACAAACCAGTCAGGATTCTGCCACTAAAGACTCGGGCATCGATACATCTAGTACTTTCACATCCAGCGAAGACTCGAACAGGGGCGATTGCCCAAAGGTATAACTATAATGACTATAAATTTTATTTTCTACGCACTAGTAATTTTTGTGCAACTTTAAAACTATGTAGCTATACATTTTTCTACTACGTAGCATATGCATGACGTCCAACCACACACACGTCCCCTTCCGCAGGGTGCCGAGTGTGTCTGCCGGGTTTTTTGGGCGTGCTACAACGAAGTAGTAGGAAAACGCACTCGTGTATTTGATACACTTATGCCCGTTCCCCGTATCATACTGCTGCCACTGAACTATGACTGGCAACAAAATTTTAGTATGGACTTTTAACTTCAGAGGTTTATTCATTATATTAGTAAATAATCGACTAAAATTTTCTTTGAATAAGATTGTAGTAAAATGTTTACATTCATCTTAATACTCCATCGCAAACGTTATGATCGTTGTCTTTCTCCCGTTCTGTACAGTTATTGTGTTTGGCTGCCGCATGTTGCATTAGCGGGCATGCGTTCAGTATTATACTAATGAATGTGCACTTTGGTGTTTCTGTGACACGCACTAAGTCAAATGAAATAATGCTATATTTATTTTCATTTACGAATGGGCGATTTTAATTATAGTATTGGTAACCTAACAGTTTCCGCTGAGTTGGCAAGCGACTGCGGACGGTACTCGCATGATCGGTCACATGGTGCTACGGAAGTCCGTTGTAGACGGTGGAGGAAGCAGCACGCACTCCTCGGCCGCGATACTCGGCTTGAAGGTGGTAGGGGGCACATTGCTACCCGATGGTACTCGGGGAGCTATAGTAGAGAAGGTCAAGAAAGGATCCATAGCTGATATAGAAGGTCAAGTTAGGATAGGTAAGCTTTTGCATCTTGTTATTAAACTATAATGAAATCAACTCATCTCGAGCCTCTTGTATCAACATAACTCAATTTTCATTTTCAAATTTTAAAATCAGCCAACAGCAATCTCATCTCTACCTATATTTTATTTTACTGAGGCATTTACAAATCATTATGTACCTATCCTCTGAAGCTCTTTTAGTTAATTTATCGTTAATTATCAGGTGACGAGGTGCTACAGTGGAATGGAGTGCACCTCCAGGGTCGCACTAACGACGAGGTGGCGACGGTGATTGCGAACAGCAAACACGACTCACACGTCGAGTTGGTGGTGTCGCGACCACTAGTCGCCACCCGCACGCCAGCACAGCCCTGGAGGACACACAAAGGTAAGTCGAATCACTTCTTTAAAATTCTAAATTCTTAAATTTTATTTATACTGACGCCTAAACATTTTTGAAAGTGCATGCAATCATGAAAGTAAAAATATCGATTTTCATATTTTTTATAATTTTAATTTCCGTCGCGATTGTAATATCAATGTTTTAACTATGTTGTAACACACACTGAAATAATCACGTTTAGAAACTGATCATTTTTCATGCTGCTGATGTTGTATGTATATTTAAGTCTAACAATCGTGTCATTTAATTCTTTAAGTTGTATATTACAACTCTTAAAACCTGAAGCATTATTTTCTTGTTAATATACTTTATAACACTACAGTACTAGCACGCACATATTTTCATCTTAAATGGTATACTACAATACTATACCTGTTAAGGTGATTATTAGATATTTATTAGATTATAGAAATTATGATACGGTATTTTCTTACCATAATTGTGTCAAGCAAACGAGGCAAATGATATAGTAACATTATAATTTTGTATCTATTCTAGAATAATAAACATTTATGTTTATGTATGTTTTACATTAGACAACTGTAACAAATCCTTGGTTGCTTGGGATGATTTGTTTCTGTGCATGTACTGCAGTGTTAAAGATATGAAAATAAAATGTAATGTAATACATCTACGTATGTGTATCATACATACGTAGATATATTTTCCACTTCAAAAGTGATTTGTAAATATTAGGATAATATTACTCACACAATAGAATTATGTAAATAAAAAGCTATTAAACAATAGAGCTGGTATTAGATTAATACAAAATAGTGGCTTCCACTAAGTATTAGTGAACAAATTTTCGACACATGTGCTACGGGCACATAAGAGAACCACCCGGCCGCTGAGTAGTTGCCAATATAAACATTGAAACAAAACATATTGTCCTGATTTCAATAATGAATTAAACATGGCAATGTGACTTTGTTGACTTTATTACCAAAACTGCGGAAAAAATAGGACAACCTCGGTCGATGCGAAGTTTGGGAAGCCTACGTTCCGCCTGGCCACGACTCCGCGGCCGCTGTGTATAGATCTGTTTGTGTTCAGGAATCAGTTGTATATTTTGACGAGCACTCTATGCGCAGAGGTGTACACGGAGATAATGGGCGGTTGCGAGAAGCCCAGCGTGCTGGTGACGTCCCCCGGCTCGCCGGACATGCACGCGCGCCGCCGTTCGGGTCGGCTCGGACATTACAACGCTGGGGTCGCTGGTCGATTACAGGTCCGATGGATGAATTATATTCAAAATTTCTTGAAGCCCCCCCACCCCAGGCCTTACGTTACATTTCTTTTTTTGGTTTAAGCATGGGTTTGAAGTATTACGTGTGTACATATTTATAACACAATGGAAAATATCCACTACCAATCATTTGTTTCAAAAGCAAATTACATTAAAACATCCATTAGCGTACAGTAGCTATAAAGGGATGTAATCCATTTGAGAGCTTTGAACGTGTTTAATATTATTCTTTAGAAATAAATGTTGATTTCACGCTATAGATACATTACGGGAACAGAATTGAATAACAATATCAGCGACTCATCCTCATCGATTTTTTGTGGAGATACCCGTACGAACGCGTGAGCTACAGATTATAAATTACATAACTATAAACAGAAGCGTCCCACACGTTCTGAATTAGAGCTCAGTGCTCTAGATACAAATATTACGGAATGTATTTGTTCAAAGACTATGAATGTTTTAAATTATTATATTATCAGACACGGCTTTCAAACACGTTTTTGGAACGAAGATTAATAGTTATCCTAATCCTTTCACCCACAGTAGGTGTTCAGTTAAAATTGCTTTACTGACCGTGTAATTGAACCACAAAATTGCTTTGTAAGTCATTAATTGGAAATCAAAAGTTACCCTGTAAAATGTTTCGATACAGTTAAAAATATACTTCGACATCCCTGCACTCCAACTACTCGTGACTGTGGTATCCGCCAGTGGCCTGAGTGCGCGGTCGGACGGCTCCCCTCGATGTCCTTACGCGAAGATGTTTCTTTTACCTGACATGAGCGAAAAGAGTAAACGACGGACAAAGACATTAGCGAACACGTTAGAACCAAGGTGGAATCAAACTTTTGTATATTGTGGTATCCGGATAACAGATATTAAGAAAAGATCGTTAGAGGTTAGTTCACATTATTTCTGCAAATTAGATTGCTTTAATCGTATTAGATCTCACACGCATTCATATGTGAGCTTCAACGCTCAGCATAGTTCTTAATTTTATTTAAATGCATACAAAGGTATTACGCCGACATTATTAGGGGAATGCAGAACTAGCAGGTGCAATAAACAGCGTATTTTTTAGTTAATAATTGGGTGAGAATACTGAACCGATTGTCGGTATTTCTTAAACCGCTTCTCGCAAATCTTGGCAGAATTAGACATGTGAAATAGGAAAGCGCCATCTATATCATGTATCCACAGAGTCTGCACATACTTTTTTTTCTTGTCAAAAATCACAAACAATGACAAAATCTTGCAACGTCTCATCGTGCGGTCCATATGACTATTGGCTTTATAAAAAAGTGCGATGTTTGATGATGATTATAATATAATGTACTGATTGTAGAAGCACCGTGGATGTGAAATCGATTCTTTAATACCACTGAAAAGTAACTGAGTGAAGCTTTGCTTGAACATCATTACTACACTTTGAAAGTATTTTTATTGTGTTTCTCGTTTTTCTAACAATAAATAATTAAAAATATAGCATAATGTACTACAGTTAGATATGACCAATCAAGCATTGGCGATTTTCTGCAACAATCTCTTTATTTTTTTTAATCATCCCATCTGTCTAATTTTCTTTCTTTTCCCTAGACTTACTTGTTTTTTTGTTTATTCTATCAGAAAAAAAAACATATTAACATGTAGGTTTTCTATGTTGTGCTGTTCCCCTAATAGAGTCTGGCCCTGTATTTCAAACTCCAGATTATGCACTTACATATTTTTTTCGCTAATGCTTTTTAAAATCATTCATTTACAAATTATAATTTATTACGTATTTTAAAGTTGTTGCTCTTTTAGGTCACAGTGTGGGATTTAAATCGATATGGACCGAATGATTTTCTTGGTCAAGCTCATGTGGATCTAGATACTGTTCTAATGAATCATGAACCAAATTGGTATATGTTACAACCTCACGAAGATGCAGCTAGTTTTAGTGTAAGTATCATATACTTCAAAATTATAATTGAAATAATCTTAGAAGTTTCAAATGTTAGGAACATAGTATTGTTATGTTTGTAGATAAAGTAGCATTGTATCCACGTAAGTGGCTGAGAAATTTTCCTAGGGAGCACTTTTGGTCCGATGTTTTTCATACTTTAAATATGTCAATGTTAGTCCAATTCGCTTATATTGAAGAATGTTAAATGTAATATATTAATTTCAAATGTGTTTATGAGAAATTTTTTGCAATTGAAATATTTTCGCAATCCAGAGGTATCGAGACGAAGAAGGTGACGGCGAACACCTATCGCCGCCATCGACGTCGACGTCTAGACTTTCGGACTCTGAATCGCCGAGTGAAAGCGAGCTTCGGCGACACCACTCTCTCTCTAGCCTAGCTTCCAGCTCTAGCCCGCCGCCTCCACATGAGGTATGAAAATACTTGGCTTTTCTCTTCGTTTATATAAAGATACCATGTGCAGTTTGGTGACATCAATAAATATGGAATCAAACGAACTTTAACAATCGAATCGAATGTTTATACACGAGTTTTTGATTTAATACTTTAAGACTATAATGAGAAGTGACAATTATGAATAACTAGTAAATAATTTGTAGAAAATTACATATTTATATAACTCAGAATTTCACGCTCTCAACCCTATTGTTTATTGAGATTCGTCGTATTTAACTTAAATATTTTCTGCACTACTCGTACATGTAAAATTGTTTCCATATTTTGTTTTCCCATCGCACAATTGCGAAGCTCTCCACAAATTTGTAAACGAAATTTTAAACGTTCTCGTAATAATACAACGAGATGGAAATGTGGCCCTCGTTGATGGAAGTGAACCAAGCTTGCGAAGAAAATACATATTTTGAAGAGAATTTATAACAACGACCTGGATTTTGCATACCTAACAGAACTATTGTTTCAGCAAGCACGAAATACTCACTGCGAGTAGCAAAATTGTTGATGGTATGATTCTGGAGTGTATAGTTTCTCGCTTTCTACTACTTCTATTTTATTTTTTTAATGTTATTATATGTTAAATGTTAAATTAGGTGTTTTAAAAGCTTCGTATTTATTCCTATAGATCGATGGGACTCGTTGTAGTAGACGAGACATGTCTCCTGCTGGTAGAGTTCGGACAGCCGGCATGTCCAGGGAAAGGGTAAGCATTTAATATATATTAATATTTTTATAACAACTTCCAAGTCTAGGTTTTTTATCTCGTACTCGAAGTTTCTCTTGGATTTTCCGGCTTAATAAATCGAATATAAGAACAATTTATGGAACAAAAAATAGCAAACTTTTAAGTATGTGAAATATATTATATGTGAAAGTCCCGCAAGAGTACTGAGAAATGACTGATATGTGTGATTTGAAGTCTTTTGTACGGCTATACCACTGATTATAGGATATGTGCGGATACGGCGGCGGAACTATAATTCCATTGATATGTGTAAATAGGTCTTTACATCTAAGATTATAATTCCCGTGCCCCGATGCCAAATTTAATGAAATATCCACCTGTTTGTAAGTGGTGCCGCCGATGGTCCTTTGTAATCAACCCCAAGTATGATTGAAACGTACCTGACGTTGATCACAGGTGCCACTCATGAGGACTAAGATGTTAGCATAGCCGGCAACCACACTTTTCCGAGAGGGCAACACAATAACGCTTCACGGAAGATTATAAGGGTAGTTCGTCCCCGAACGAACTATAAGTCCTACGAGCTTAACCGATTCGATATGTGACACTGTTATCAAGTTTTTTAGAGACGACGTCTGCCAGACACACTAGTAGTAAATAGATTAAGAATAATATATTAGTTGTGAAGGAAAAGATGTTTTGTCACAAAGTGAGCTATGTGCAGGGCGGGTACAGCGTGGCGCGCTCGCAGTCGGCGGCGGGCGCGCGCAGCAAGTCGCCGCGCCGCTCGCTCTCGCCGCCCGCCGACCGCGACTGGCGCTACACAGGTCCACACGACGAAACCGACAAACAAACGACTCGAACTAAACTCGAACCAAATCACATATAAACTTGCCCCAACTTGGCTTAGGTCGAGCTGGCTACGCGTTTATATCTCATTTGGAAACCGTTGAGCAAACTATTTTGTGACTTTGCCTAGTCTCTAGCCGTTGCTATGTCAGGTGATGGCCAATCGCAAAGTAGTTTGCGTTTAATTCAACCGCAACGGAAACCGTATCGCCTATTGTTAAGTGATTAATTATACTTGTCTTCCATTGGTGGCGATTCTAATAGGAGCTCTGGTTAATGATTCTTGTCTCGTGGTTTTTCACCTATAGAGCCCGTTTTGTCTTTCATCGATTTAACTTTTGTCCGCTCAGCCAAAGTTTTATCGATGAGACTTGATAGGTCTCGCAACTAAACTCCCAACTTAACTGATTTCAGAACAAAATTTAACTGAAATTTCCAATATGTCCAAAATTATCTCTCTGTTTCATGAGCATTTGATCGTTAACGAGAGCTCCAAATACATGGTGTTACAACGATATGTGTACAAATTCATATATCATTAAATATCTTCCGTATGTCCGTGGAGGTCGATCAGCGGGCCCCGACCCCGCACGGAACACTGTCGCCGAGACACGCACGTTTCTCGCCGCGTCGCTCATCACCACTTTACTGCCACTTACTGTTTTGACTTCCTCCTTGATTTTTATTTCACGCATCTTCCGCTAACCTCGTCCTACTCTACCCGATACGAGCACGCTCTTCACTTAACTTACAACCGCGCGTAGCGTCCACGATACCTGTTTCGATCGTGGGCGCATCGCGCGTAATTTTATCGTCGATATCACAATTTCTTATGATTGCATGACCTTTCAAATCTGTTACCTAATTTCTATCTCGAAGGCGATCCCGTAAGTGTTTTATAATTTTTGTACGTTAATGGTTACATTCAGTCTACTATTCATGACTCATGCTACACTATTTACTATTGTATTTGTTCTGTTGTGTAACTTGGCATGAATGTGGGTAACCGTGTAAGTGGATGGTAGCAAGAAGGCACACCGAGTCGGTAGTGTGTTTACCGTGCGTGTGTACGATGTCAGTGTGCGAGGAGCGCGGCAACGGCGAGGGCGCGCGGCTGCCGACGCACGCGTACGCGCCGCGCTTCCAGTCGCGCTCCGCCACCGCCACGCCCACCACCAGCCCCAAGAAACGGCAGCTCCCGCAAATACCGCACCAGGTAAACCACCACACTATCTATCTATCCTTGATTTTTCTTCTTCACAAACTTCTAAATCTACCAACTTTTTGATTGATCAATATGTAGTATACCTACTCACTAGTGGCTAAAACTTAATACTCTTTAACGCTTTCTCTTTTAATTGATAAATATGTAACTAGTATTGACTATGACTGGTACTTGTGGTTTGTCAACAGTCCTTTGATAGGTTTATATGTAAGACCTAGAAACGAAATAGGTAAGAAGGTACACATGCCAATGGACCACTTAAAAAAGCAATTAATTATTTAATACCTAGCAACATAATACTAATAAATACTAATAAGAACTAAAGTCTAATCGGTCAAAATGATTAAGCCTCCATACTCCTATGGTTAACAGAGTAGCCAACGGGCTGTCCGGGCGCAGGTGTCGGCGGACCTCGAGGAACGTAAGTGGATCGCCCCGCATCACATTGGCGCCACACTCACCTACCGCAGCACGCCGCAAGGTCTATACACCCACCTTCACTAGCAACCAACTCAGAAACATTTTCAGACAACTTTTTCAAATTAGAGACTTGTGAGCTCACTATATCTGTACTGTAACCTCCATGGATTCTTCATGCAATATTCTAGAGCAGTTGAGTTAAATTAAAGATTAACGAAAAGTTTACTTTTCTGATGTCCTAGTCTAATGAATAACTTCACAGTTCCATAGTTCCAAGTAATTACTTTTTATTTTCCCTTTGTCTGCTAAAGCAGTCAACAATTTTTAATGGTTGCACATTTTTTTCTATCCGCACCTTATTTCTTCTTTCTTATTTCTCCAGCACTGTGCCTCCAAATCTAAGTTCTACTAATATTGTATAAAGATTTTTAAAAAATCGTTCCTGAAAATTAATCTAACTCTTCATTTGCCTCCAAAAAAAAACAGACAAATTATATTATTATAACACAACCTACTATATAACAGCACTTCCAAATGGCTCGCAAGTCTCTTCTATGAAATGGTTGTATAACCTACACTTGAACATTATGTTATTGAATTATCAGCCCCAGAGTCTAACGACTTTACTTGGCCATATATACCTTTGCTTTGTCCACTCAAATCCAAGAATACGGAAACAAATAGCTCATCTTCCAGCCAGGAGCCCTTGCTAGCTTAATTAGTATTCGTAGAGAAATCAGGATCAATGCAATCTCACATCGATCTTGTATATATCGCTTGTGATTAATGTTTCCAAACTTACAGAGGAATCATAAGGATGTAGTCGTTGCATGTTAGAATATTGTTCAAATAAGAACCGCTTATATCTAGCTTTTGAAAACCTAGATCTAAAATTTAGCAATACTTTAAAAATCCAATTATATTTATCGCAGTCGGCTCTTTTCAAGAAAGAAGAAATTAAGTTTATTCGAAATACGACCTGCTAAATTTCATTTATGTAGGCATACTTATAGCTCTGTAGTACTTCTTATTGAAGCACCTCTCCAATTAGTAACATCTTCTCGTTTTAGTGAAGCGACCTCATTACAAATCACTTGTCAAATCAAAACACGTGTATCATGCAAAATTTAAACGGTAAAATTCAAAAAGAGCTTTTAATGATTACCTATACATTCCCGTATAGTTTTTAGGAAAAATGAATATGAAGTATATTAAATCGAATTAAAGATCGAATTTAAGCCAGTTTAAAGGCAATTTTTAAATCATATTGTTATAAAAAATAGTATAAGAGCTACTACACAAAAGTAAATAGATACATTGAAAGCAAAATATATTTGTCGAGCTGTGTGCTACGTGTAGAGTTTACAGCCATACTAAGGGTATGTAAAGAAATTTTATGAGAGGAAAATATTTTTATACAATTCGTGTTTGTCGAAATCATTGCGGTTGCCTAAATTTAAATGTTTTGCTACGATACGAAAGCATATTTTGATTACCAAATAAAGAATAGGGTGAGTTTTAGAGTTAAAGATATAGTGATCCAATGAATAATACGTTTGTGGTAAAATATAAGCAAAGATAACAGGTATGAGAAAAATGTACTTACCAAGGCAGGGAGAAGTAGTACATAAAATATAAATCTTACTGCATTAAAAATACATGTAAAATGGGTACTAGGGTGGGAGAGGCACTACGCCGGTTTATCCGACTCGGAGTTGGCAGCGCGCGGCGGCGGCTGGGCGCCGCGCAGGCGGCTCTCGCCCGACGCCACGGCCGCGGACTCGGACCTCGAGTCTGTAGCCTCAGTCACTTCCAGCGCTTTCAGCACGCAGTCCGAGCGGCCCAGGCCGACCAGGATGCTCAGGTACTTACATATATTTAATTTTACTTACGCATTTAATACATTTTATTTCTTAACAAGTTCTTTAGATTTCAGTCATCTTAAATTTATTACGATAGGTACACGTAATATTTTTAAAATCCATTCATTATGCCGATTATTAAACAGAACTACACCATTAGATATAATTCAGAATCATTAGATAGAATCACTGAAACTGAATTTATTGTGCATTTTAAAATTGTTTTTAGGTTTTGTTTTGTGATTGATTTTATTTCTTACTTTGTTGTTGTTTTATTGTTACTTTTTTAAATTACTATTGGAACGAAGTTCCTTATCGCGCGGTACATACACGCAATAAGCGAAATGGGAGCGAGATCGAAAATAACGTAACAAGACTTCTTATCAACACTCTTGTTTTTTTTTTTGTTTATTTATTCTATGTTTTTACTTTGTCCTCTTTACACTAAATTATTATATACATATAATGCAATTATTTTATTAGAAAATTTTCAACTGTTAACTTAATATTTTACATTATAAATTTATAAATTATGACTGTACACCAAACGCGAAGGAACTTTGTCTCGACCTGGGGTTCACATACCCTTCACGTCGTTTTTTTAACATTTTTTAAGTTTTTTTTTTGGTGTTATTTTTACTTAGTTGACACTAAGTTTTGTATATACATGACTTTACAGCCGGGGACGCCTCCCATCTTACAGTTCATCTTACACATTCGATAATGCTAATCCTTTATCCGATCTCTACTGCCGATATGACCGTAAAACACGTCGATTATTACCGTATGCGTCCGTTGTAGTAGCTTGTGGGGATGGTGGGGCTTGGCGCCGCACTCGGCCGCGTTACGACCTGCATCCCATCACGCAGTCTCTGCATAATGTCCGACTCGCTCGTCGCCATCAGCGAAACGTTCTAGCCCGTAACAATTCTATCAATTCTTATGGTGGCGAATGTTCGTATTGTCACGTCAACGGTCCGACACAGGGGTGCCCAAATTGTTCTATACAGTATAACGGTTACACTCAAAAAGGTGTTCGTAATCTTCCCGACCCCCAACAATGCAACTACGTTTCCACTGATAAAGAAATCAAACGCAGAACCTTGCCGACAATAGATCATTATAATAATGTTGCTTTAAATGGTTTAGATTATACAAATAATCAAAAGTATTCTAATTGCATGGAAGGTAATTTGAATATAATCCAAGGTGATGAACCTCAATACCATGGCTACGAGAGTGATGGTAGCATTGCTGAAACTACAATACACGTTAGTTTAGATAAACATCTAGATGATAATAGTTACCGTAAAATGGAACCTCTGGGCACGAGATATCCTGGGTCTTTAGATGATTCTAGACCAGTTTTCAAAAATTATAATAGAGACTATTTCGTGGAACATGACATAAGAAGAAATCACACAACCCAAAGTAACACAAATTCGTTAGGTTTAGCACAAATTACTACTAATATGTACAGACATGAACAAGACCATCCAATAAGAAATACCCATAAATACCTAGCTAAATCTAAAAGCACGGAGAGTGTTATAAGACGGCATTCGGACTCCTTAATGTTTTCAAAAAGTTCTTCTGATATTTGTTATTCTCCTACAGAAGAGGATGATGTGTTCCATGAAGTGGGTTCAAATAGACATAACAGAAAACAGGGTCATATAGTCAGCATTAATGATATTCCAACATTTCAAGAATATTCTCCTGAGTGCTTTGCTTCATCGTCCAACATAGATTTATCATCTAAAAAGCCCCTACCACCCATCATTAAAAATGCTCGTATTCGATCATATTCCTTAGGTTCAACCCATGGCTCAGATAGAAAGTTCAGTATCACTGCTAATTCTTTATGTGTTGGTATCTCTCCCACGCAACCCGACGCGTCCCATCGCGCGCCCTCTCCCGACGCTCCGCTCGATGATGCTATATACAATCATGACGATCGCCGCCATTCTGGGGAACAACAACGGGAAACATCTGCATCCCCCACTGAACGAAAAAACAGTAATGACTATGGAGGGCGGGAGAACGGCCGCAACAACAATCAACAACAAACACTCGAACGACGCGAGTCGCGCCGCGGGCAGTTCACGCGAAGCCTAAGCAACGCCGATGTTCCTCCGGATGAAAAAGCAGGTACAACAATAATTATTTTCATAATTTCTTAGGTGAAACGTTAAGGATGGCAAATATAATAAAAATTCTTTGTAAAGACGGCAGTCTCAGCGATACAGCTCTGGGTGGTGTCAGCGAGCCAGAGCCGTCTCATGACGACACATTGCTAAAGGCAGAGCCGCGGGATTTCTTCGGTCCCGGAATGGGCAAGAAGAGTAACTCTACTTCGCAACTTTCAGCCACAGGTATAATACTTCTTGATAAATAATTTTACACATAAAACTGTTTTACTAAAACATTTCTACTTGTGTTCTAAAAATCCACCGTCGAGCGAGAAATTTATTGATATTTGCAAGAAAGTAGGTATATCTTTAATACTACTTAGTAATATACATAATTAATGTTTAAGTGTGTTATTGTACAATGATCGACAGGACGAAAAAGAAGGTTAGGTTTCGGTAAACGTGGCAAAAATTCGTTTACGGTACAACGCAGCGAGGAGGTGGTACCGGGAGAGTTGCGCGGTGGCGCTGGCGTATCGCGGGCTTCCTCCGCCTCCAGTGAGAACGACGAGGACAGGTTCGCGCCGCAGCTTCGACGACATTGACACAATAGTGCGCTAGTAGGGGCGGCGGCAGCTCCTCGCGACCCCACCATTCTCTCACCCGATATAGGGCCTGATACCTCCATACGCAAAGATGTATAAAAGCATGCAACGAGACTGAAAACTATCTGTTCGATGTTGCTTGTACACTTTGTAAATGTAAAGCAGCTAAACTTAGAGCTTTCATACGGCTTTGTTATAAATGTTTTATGGGCGAGTTTCGATTGAATTTGAAGTTTTTCTTTCATTAGTATAAAGGATGTGAATGCGAGGCAATGCATTGAGACGGTTACTCTATTCAGGTATGTCAGTAACAACATAGGATTTTTTTTGTTTTTCGTAACGAAAATGCTGCTGGTACGAGTAGGTAATTAAAACTACTTTAATAAAACTCATAAAGTATATTTTTTTATTAAATAAAATAAGTAAAAATAATTGGTTGTTAAAAATACCGAGTACCTACTGTATTTTAAAAATACGAGTGTCTACTGTGTGTCGTTCTCGTGAGCGGCAGACGGGCGGCGTGGCCGCCGGTCCGCCGCTGACGCCGGTGTATCGCGTAGAGGGCTGGGGCAGCAAGCTTCGCAAGCGCTCCGGGCCCGCTGCCACCGTCACCTCGTTCCAGCGCTCGAACGAGGTGTGCTCCACCAGCCTCGTCTCCATATCTAGCTCGGAGGGATCCTCGTAAGTCGCTCGCTCCACCGCTCCATTCTATCGCGGTCTCGCCCGATATCGATACTGTATGTGCATCGATGTTGTTCGCGTCTTCTACTTTACCCCTCTGTTTGCCTTCGTCTTGTAACCGCATGATGCCGTTTTGTATTGTTGGTGTTTTTACTTCACTCTATTCTATTCAGCACGCACGAGTCTTCTCACGCATAGGCAACGCACCCTCTCCGTCATTTGACAGTAAACGGGTATCGCCCCTTTCTGTCATGATCGATGTTACTAATATTCTCTGAGTGGTTTTCAGTTTTCCTTTCGGGAGCAAGACTGTGTGTATCTGGTATGATCATGCGCTTAAGTTTATCTTCGATGCACGTCTGTCGTTGTATGGTAAATATTGCCTGAAAGCCTATGGTGTTTGCACCTATGTATCAATTATTTACATTGAAATCTGAAACTACACTTCACATTACATCCATGCATGACATCACAAAACGCCTACACGTCTTTCTTTATACCTATTGTGTGCTCTCAATATTTAATACAGTTTTTTTTGTTGTAAAATTACACGCAAGTTGTCTATAGGTACGTACCTACGCTGAAATGTGTAATAAAAATCAATTCTTATTTCTGCTTTAATTAATAATAGTATTCACATTAAATATATATAAAAAATATTATATATCAGGTTAAATTTTCTTTAGACTGTAAATACTGTAAGAGTTATAACTATCCCTACAAGAAATACAGTAACTCTAAGTACCTACTGCTTCTGAAATAGAAATATTTCCATTTTGGGCTTACGTATTTTATTAACAATTTTAATGTGTCCAATTGTATGGAATACACTACCTACCTATTGCTTGTAAAGTAAGCTAAACCAATACCATACTGAAGATATTGCATACTTTTCCTTTACATATTAAAATATCCGTCTGATAATCCGTCTCAAGTAGTTTTCCATATAATTAAAACTTTATCATGTGTTTCTATCCTAAAGTTTTTCTGTATTTCTTATTAAAATAATCTTTTCTCGATAGTCCATGCTTTGAACGACGACTTTTTAATATATGTAGGCATATGTAGGTATTTAAATTCTTATGAACGATTAACGTATACGAGTTTAGCTAGTATATAGCTTTTTATGAGTACGTAATTTAATTTTGTACATTACCAATACCATAAATATCATCTGTCATTAGATGCTTTACAGTTCATTGTTGGATGTTACTTCTTCGCCAGTTCTTTTCGAACTTAAGTCTTGTTTCAGATTTTTCTCAAGTCGCTTCTTTAGTTCATGACAATGTACCTTTTTGAGAATTATGCGTATCAACATTAATAACAGTATGATTGAGCACTATTATCAAATGAATATTATAAAAATATAAAAAAATGCCTAGTTATACCCTTATTAAAGTACTTTTTAATTAAAGATGGTGAGTAAAACATATTTAGGTGCGTTTGAGAAAATAATGATTAGGTACATCTTACATCTTCAACTTCTAGAAATAGTCCATTCTGTTTAAGCTTCTCACATCTATCTATTCTACTAGCATTCTAAAGAGAACTATGTAGTAAATATCCAATTTCCTTGTATATACCTCCAATATTACCTTAACTTTTACCAACGAAGATTGCCGCCCCCCTCTTCACTATTGTATCAATGTTGTCATTGTATTTTTATTATAATTTACTATGAACCTTTAGTAGTATAAGATTCCAACTTATGGTTTTGATTTGTTTACATAAGTATATATTATTTTACACTTTGTAGTTCTTACTTTCCTATTTTACGTTGTAGACATTTTATTATTGCTTACAATTAATTTACCGATCACTCGTTTATATTTGATTCAAAACCTAAATTTTCGTCATACTTCAAAACACTAAAAATTATAACAATATATAAATCTTAAAATAAATGATAATGTTAAAAATTGGCAATTCATAGGGTATATAAATTATATAGAATTGTACTTACTGAAGTTTCGTACCACGATTAGCTAAATATAGGCAGGACCTATTTTATGATGTCGGTATAAATAGGCTTAATAGCTTAATATCTATTGAAATTAATTGACTGTTTAATAAGGATATACAATTCTACAAAAATCTTTAACATTGAACAATTACAATAGTGATAGCGAATCAAACGTGGGGCCAAATTAGAACAGATATGGTCAGAATAGCGTTTATTAATATCTTATTTTAATATATTGTGACGCCCAATTAAAAATAATCATTCTAATCTAATTTAAACTGTATTAATTGCAATAATTTACCTACATATTTTATTTATAATCCTGTTGCTTACTTAGTCATAAAGAACCTAAAATGTTATGTTAAATATTATCAGTATTCGGATAGGTATTGTGTATTTATGAACATTCTTCTAAAAAGTCATTATCAACGCTTAGCCAAAATATATAACCATTTATCCAGCTGATCCCACGGAAGGACAGGACATGGATGGTGCGTATTTGTGATCATTCTCACAAGGAACGACATTTTGTGAGAGTCAATGTGGTTATATTGGCATGTAACATTCGGGCAATGTCTCCAGATGGTCTCCAGGGATGCGGGGGTCGGGTTCGTCGGAAGGTGGCGGGTTGTCGGATTTCATTGACGGCCTTGGGCCCGGACAACTCGTGGGTAGACAGCTGCTCGGGGCGCCCACGTTGGGCGATGTGCAGCTCTCTATGTGCTATCAGAAAGGATTCTTGGAGGTTTGTTTGTAATTTCGTATCCTTACTACTTTCAGGTAATTTCAACGCAATCCTCGTCATCAAAAACAAGTCTATCTATGTTAGACAATAAACATGACTCCTTTGTGGCTGCTTGCTTTAATACTACTTGCTTATATACTATTTATATGAAAAGTGCTATAAGCATCTAGAGAAACATGTAATGCTCAATAAACACCTGTGACAAATCTTGAACTGTAGTTCCGGGACTGGAGTACTGATTACCGTAAAGTTATTTAGTTAATCAATAAGTAATGTGTAATTATCTCCAAGAACAATTTATCGTATCTAAAATTGACCATGCGTTGCTGCCGGTACCGACTAAGATGTGTAATAAATAGCCAGCAACCACGTCTACAAAACCGAACTACAAGAATTGCTTGACAGATTATTATAAGCGTGCCTGTGGTACCTCCTCTGTCGAACTACATGAGTACTGCTCTTTCCTTCTTGAGAAGATGGTTTGTTACATTTGCCAGAGTTAAGTCTTTTAATATTATCGATTTTGTTAGTCTACACAACAACGCGCTGGATGGATTAGACCTTACTAGAAGCTTCATTGGAGCTTTGGAAATAACGCGAAAGAACACGATTACCTGCATTACACTACTCCCCTGCCGGGTATTATACCGAATGGGTGGCAAGACACGATATCATGACCGCGATTCTTACTTTTTTTTCGTATAAAGGTAGCACACGAGCATGTAGTCCACCTGATGGTAAGTAGTCACTGCCGCCCATGTACATCAGTCATCATCCCCAAGTACAATTAAATAATACCTAACTTTGATCACAAATGCGTTGCTACCCCTGAGGACTAAGATGTTCGCCTCAGTATAAGTGTAGCCGGCAACCATTCCTCTCCAACCCGAAACACAAGAATTGCTTCACGGGGGATAGAGGGTGGCGGTGGTACCTCGGTCGAACTAAACGAGTTCTACCACCTGGAAACATTCTCGCACCACAGGTGGAGGTAATACGCGCGCGCGGTCTCCAAGCGCGGCAAGGCAGCCGCACGCTGCCCGCGCCTTACGTGAAGGTGTACCTCGTGAGCGGCAAGCGCTGCATCGCCAAGGCCAAGACCAGCACGGCGAGACGCACGCTCGACCCGCTCTACCAGCAGACGCTCACCTTCAGGGAGAACTTCAAGGGATGCGTCTTACAAGTGAGTGCTGTTATAATGTACAAAGTTTGTGCTTTTCTTATTTATATTACCTACTAGCTGACCCGACAGGCGTTGTCTTGTCTTAATTATAAATATTGTTGGTAAAAAGTTATATTTCTATGGTTACAACAGAAAAGTTAATATGATCGTAATGTTTTCTTGAATTTCTGCTAATTTTACGCGCAAGTTTCTTCAAACTTTTTCTTCAATAAGAACAAACAGAACAAAAAAAGAATTAGCGAAATCCTTCCAGCCGTTCACGCGTGATGCCACGACCAAGGAAAATAGGGATTCATTTTTATATATATAGATGAAGATTATATTACCTATTATACGTACAACATGTTCAACAAACATAAATACACACAAAATACTTTTTTAATACTTTTTGGGCCCATATTAATAACATATTCTGTAAAAAGATCGAAGGCTACCTCTAAGGGTTGTCGTGACGGAATCTGTAAGACAGACAAACAGGGGGAAAGTAGAGCGAAGTAAGAATAAAACGGAACGCCAGCACCAGAAATATTGTATTAATTGTATGTACATCGACATTTCACCTCTACCACACAACTGTTAAAATTTCCAGGTGACGGTTTGGGGCGACTACGGGCGCATCGAAGGCAAGAAAGTGTTCATGGGCGTCGCGCAGATCATGCTCGACGACCTCAACCTCTCGAACATCGTTATCGGATGGTACAAACTCTTCGGAACTACTTCATTGGTGATTATCATTATTCTGTTTTCTGTTTCTGAAGTGTGAGTGTATTACGGTGACAATTAATTTCAACAAGACGGCAAAATATTTACGCGGTTGTCAGTGGCGTAACGATAGGGTATGGCCAGTCGGCAAAGTACCATGGGCGCCGGGCCCCCTTATATGTGGTATGTAACCCGCAGTAAGCGCAAACTTGCACAAAAAAAACATGTGTGAATCGACAATCTTCTTCTCACTTAAGTTCGGTTCGCACGCTCATTTTTACCTCGTACGTGCAAGGTGTGGAATGAGCTTCCTCCCGAGGTATTTTTGATGCGCTATAACAGGGGGTTCTTCAAAAAAGGCGCGAAAAGAGCTCTCCTCCAAAGCCGGCGATGCATTACAATCCCTCTGGTGGTGGTGTCCATAGGTGTCGGTGACTATTTACCATCAGGTAGCCCGTCTGCCTTATCGCTAGGTTTAGATATTTGACCCCATCCAATAGATTTGCCACGGACCTCATACGGTCTAGTTACGCCACTGGCGGATGTATAGAATCGAAAGGTATAAAACAATAGAATAGGACAAGGCGGACATACTTATTGCAGGCTTTTTATGTACCTCCGATGTCCTTTGTCTCTCATACATAGTTACAGTCGCAGTCGGCTTTGGTGACCTTTTAAATAAATTGCGAGTCCTCATAGATCTTTCTCTTTCTTCATAAATCCTAATTAGACTAACAGTGGTAAGAGAGAATCACCAAGAATTGTAGTGGAAGACTGCCATCTAGTGATGAGACATAAAAAGGTTGTATCCAACCGTATATACAAGAGGGAAATTCCTGTTCAACTTGAAGTTAACAGATACTAGGAGGTTGAATCATATTGTTCGATCGTGGAGTTACCATCGCCACCCCCATAATCCCCCGTAAACCAACATTTTTGTAGCGGTACGAGAGGCGTGGTTGCGGGCTATACTTACACACGAGGCAAACATCTTATTCTTCACTTAATTATTTAACCAAAACATGTGGTCAAACTCAAGTACCCTCCAATCGTACTTGGGGATAATTACTAGTGTCCATGAGCGACAACGACCACTAACCATCAAGCGGACACAGATGTTCAAGTAGCCGTAAAGTATCCTTTTGCTACCTGAGAGCCTATTCTTAAAAAATATTCCAATAGATCGGAATTGGAATTTCCAAGATAGACGACGTTTCCTACTCTCGAATCCAACACTTTTTAAGTTAAAAACCGGTTTTAAATAAAACTAAATCAACATTGCCTGCAATGTTCACTTAGTAACCGCTCCACGCGGTACGCATGTTGACACTAGTGCTAAATAGAAGGTTACGAAACGTCGGCTTTCATGGCAATTAAAATTCCAATCTATTGGAATTATTATCAAGAATAAGGACCCTATACTATATGATTGCCACAATTATCGCACAAGTACGACTAAAATATGTTTTATGTAGGTATGTGCATGGTATATTTAAGTGTACTTTTCTTTGTTTCAGTAACCGAGGCTAAAAAGCGTCAGGCTAATAATCTATATCAAAACAATAAAAAAATTAAAATTTGTCCAAATAATACATCTAGTGATACTGCTTTAATATCATAATATATTAAAATCGCAAAGACATCTTGAATATAGGAAATTTTCTATAAAACGAAAGTTATAAAATAATTTGTATTTTTATTTCTTTTGGAATGCCTACCGGAGTTTTGAATAGATAGCATTTTATAGTAAGAAATGTATAGTGTACCCAATAATGTATAATTAAGTATTAAAAGCCAAATGCAACCTTTTCGTATCTTCTTTGAACGCCTGATCACCCTTCTTAGATTAAGCTTATACTTGTATTCATTCATAGATAGAATACAAAATGAATTATATTACTTTATATGTGACATGAAATGATACTTTTAAATTACTTATACATGCATGTATGTATAATCTGTAAAATAGATTCTACTTTTAAGGCCATTAGGGTTGTTAGAAGGAGTGCAATAGTGCCTAGTCATTATAACAATGTCAAATATAATACTTACGTAGTTAAATACTTACGTAGCAGAATAAATTAAAAAAGAAATCAAAAACCACCTTACCAAGTTTGTTCATTCACTATATTGACTTTGTCGAGGTAAGTAAATTAAAAAAAATAATCCCAACAGACGAATAAAGATGTAACTCAACATATATATAATTGTACATAAACAAAAAATCAGCAGATTTAAGTAGCCCTGACTTTTTAAAGTGGGAAAAAAATTTACCTAACTAACATAACCGTATACTTACATCATTTTAAGTACTGCTGTAATTTGTAAGGAACCCCTTTAGTGTTATCTGTACTTATGGCCGATGTACATTTTAGTTCTTAGTTAATAGTGTAAATATATAAGCATGCAAATATTGTTATATGATCGTAGTCTTGTATTTTTGATATTCAACTAGAAAATTAAGGAAATATGCATAGATTCATATTTAGGACTACCAATGCTTATTAAACATTAAAAAAATGAATATCAAAAATGTATTTATTTTGAAATGTTTTTACATAACAGATATAATTTTGCACTTAATCTAGTTGTTTGAATACTTACATACTTAAAATATGTTCTTATCAGTCATTTATTGCCTTTTCGTAATGAGTCAAACTATTCGAACACATTACATTATTGAAGGTGGTTTAATCCAGGAAATATTTTAAATCATCATCAAGATTATTCAAACATACATTTCTAGTAAATTCTATACAATATATTAACAATATACCATATATATTTGATGGATTTAAAATGCTATATCTACATAAAAGCACTTCAGATTTAATCAACACAAATAATTACGCTCTTTATAGTACCAAGTTCATGGTTCGGTAGACACTATATTAATCGTAACAAATTATTCTTACAATAAAATTATGTAGACTCGTAAGATCTTAAAACAAAATTAGATTTAAAACGTCGGAATAAAAGATTAGTGTTTCTAAGCTATTACAGTGACAAAAATACTATAATAGTAGGTTGTGCTATGATATAGCACACAAAGGCATATTTGCTATGTTACTGTACTCTAAGTTAAACCTCAGAACTGAGGCGTCGATATTTAATGTATTATCTGTTTGGGTTGCTTTGAGGGAGAAGCACCTGGTAACCGCCCGTCGCCAGCTCGCTTCACTGCTGTTGATTTTATATCTGAAACAATGTCCTGTTTTAATACAAAAGCAAAAGAGCAAGACAGAAATTAATAACTAAGTTTTATGCCAATGATGGATGCATATAGTTTAACCCAATATGACCGATTTACAACACCAAAGAAAACACCAATATTCTAATTTGAAGATTATTTGTGGCTGTTTCACAACCGATTGCACACTTCTTACTCATAAATAACAGTTTCTACACACACTGGCTCCACTAACATTCCTTGAATCATGTACGCCATAAACACAAAAGACAAATACACAAACCCTGGAGTCCAAAAAATATCAGTGTGGTCATTAATAAAGAAGTTTTGCAAGATTCACTTTATCACTCCGATAAGTCTTATAATATAATGTGTACTTAAATCTAACATTAAACAATCTATTTTATGAAACTATATAAAAACTAAAAAATAGAATAAATCTTACAATATTAATTAGTCATAAAGCTGTAATAGCAGTTTGGCCTCCTCAGATAATGATGAAGGCAAAATGCTGTTACAAACATCTAAGTTTTCACTACGTTTTACACATCTCCTCAATGATTTGCTCCGAACTCATCCGTCTGTGCAATTAGGCGAATCAGATATACCTATCAAGAATTTAAACTTGTCTTGTCGGAATCTGTCCAGAACGAAGCTTAATCATGGATAAGATATGTCGCCTACTACAACAATGCTTATCAAACCAGAGATAATTTAGAGGTTGGTGTGGTCAGTATTCGATCTCAAAACTCTCTGGTATACTCAGAGACCGGTGCGGTAACTGTATAAAGGTGAGTAATAAAATGTGTATCAATAATGACTAGTATCAGTGGTGGCCAAAATTTGATCAATAATAAAATTGAACCCGGTATAGCCGGTTGGTTTAAGGCAAGATAGCGAGCCAGGCCTCCAATTATGGTTTAGAAGCAGGTGCGCTATGGGGTTCTTCAAAAAGACGCGAAAAGAGCTCTCTCCAAAGCCAGCGCAGCATTGGCGATTCCTCTGATGCTGCAAATGTCCATAGGCCACGGTGACTACTTACCATCGATAGCCCGTCTGCCTTATCGCTGGGAAGGTCTAAAGGCAGCATAGCGGGCCAGGTCCTCTATTATTGCATAGACGCTAGGCTAAGTAGGATTACCCTATTGGGTTCCACTGAAGATCCCAAACGCCGACGACCACCAATGGATTATCCGTACGTTAAAAATCCCATATAACCCGGCGTCTCTTCTGCGTCGGGTACCTTCTGAAGATTTCACCCCCAAAAAAAAAAAGGCTAAGCAGGATTACGTTCGGTTCTTATTATCGATACTCTCTGCCTACCCCGTTAAGGATCTGGCGTGAAGATGTGTATGTGTGTGTCTTATTATTGACGTAGACGCTCACCCTGCAGCCACCTGACTTGCGTGGCGGGCCCGTAGCCCTTCTCGTTGCGCGCGGCGATGCGGAAGATGATGGCGGGCTTCGTGGACGAGTCTACGTGCGCCGCGCCCAGCGACGCCTGCGGCACCACGCACGTGTTGGCCTTGCCGCAGTACACGCGCACGAACGCCAGCTGCGACTTCGACGCTTCCTGTCATTTGAAATAAAATTTATATTTGTAGTGGATTGTCTATATATTTTTTATCGAATGAAGGTAGCAAACGTGCTTGCAGTCCACCTGATGGTAACTGGTCACTGCCGCCCTTGGACATCAACAATCACCCCCAAGTACGATTGATTCATACCTGAATTTGATCACAGATGCGTTGCTAACCCTGAGCTAACCACGCCTCCCCAAACCGAAACACAACAATTGCTTCACGGAGGATTATGAGGGTAGCAGTAGTACTTCCTCGTTTGTACATATTGTTCTTATAAACAGCTCTCGTGAATGTATTCCGCTGATGACAAATCCAAATCCTAACCCTTTGTATCAGTACTTTTATTGTGGAGGAAACCACGGATTTTACAACAGTGACATCAAAATAAATAAATAATTCTATTATACTATAAAAAATAAAATTGCAATGAGTCTAAATGATACCTTTGGTTGTGTATTAGATCGCACGGCGAGGTAGACAGAATATTCGAAGATGCCCTCCGCGGCCACTTGAGGTGGCTCCCACGACAGGTGTGCACCTTCCACTGACTTTGATATTTTAATAGCTGATGGCGCTCCGGGAAATCCAGGTAAACAGGTTTTAAATGCAGATTCCTGGAAAAAAATAGGAGAATATTATTCAAACAAGTAAACGAACCCGTACTGCACTGCATTTCAAGTTTTTTTTTTTTTATTGTGTAAAGTTAGCAAACAAACATGCAGTCCACCTGACAGTAAGTGGTCATTGCCGCCCATGTACATTAGTAGTCATCCCCAAGTACGATTGACCCAAGGTTGACCAC
>DWNR01000045.1:0-29657 GCA_018250455.1 Polygonus leo | reverse complement strand
TAGAAACTTGAAATTTGGTACAGGGTTTCCTTTAATGATGTAAGTGAGCTCTAACAAAGGATTTTTCGAAATTCTACCCCCTACTTCTACTTCTACTCGAACGAAGTCGCGGGCAAAAGCTACTACTACATAAGTGTAGATATAGATAACACAATGCTGACATACATTTGCGCCTAATTTCAGCTGAGCATTAAACACCAGAAGCGGTACTGCGCACCGACAATGACGTCACAACTCAGGGTTGCGCATTATCGTAAAACTCCATGCGTGTATTGTTTTCTTGGCGATTTAGTGAAAATATTGCGGTGCCAGCCTTAGGGGGATTGTGCACTTGTGTTTTGGGAAAATTCATAATCTCATGAATATCCCGTGTCTCGATGTTCGTCTACGCTAACCTCTAAAGATAATTAACCGATGTTAATGAAAGTTGACACATATGTTTAACTTGGTCCAACATGAAAGATATATCTTCTCGTAGAAGAGACGTTACCCCACTGGTGGCGTTTAAAATATATGAAATGAAATAATTTATCGCAAAAATATGTTAATAGGTATAATTCCGGAAAAATATTTTTTCGGAATGGTACTATCTATACTTTTCTGTACCTCTAACAATATGTGAACAAAATTTCATGATGATTGGTTTAGTCGCCCGTTTGGGGCCCATGGCAAATTTATAGGATAAGGTCCTGTTCAATGTGGAGACGTTTTATTTTACTTTCAATTTTGGCAAACGGAGTTACGAGAAAAAGAGGTTTCTCAATTCGTCTGAATTTTGATGCAGTTTCGCGCGTAAATTCTCTGTGATCGATTTTGATAATTCTTATTGCAATGCAGGGTTACATATTTTTGTGGTCTCTTTTTTACTTTCGTAAGTTGAATTCAAACATCAATTGCTTTCATGTCAAGGGACGACGATTTTTATTTCCATGATTTACCCGCCTAGGGTCCACTTTTTTCTGTTTTATTAAGCGGTGGAATTCTTTGGGGCCAGTGGCATTTTGCCACCTTAAAGTTACGCCCCTCTTACCAGGTAAGCATAACAAAGAAACTTACATTCGCGTTTATAATATTAGTAAAAGTCAAAGTAAGTCCTTCCAAAGAATGTCCAATGTTCATTCAAATCATTAATTTGTTACTTTTGAATCAATAAAAATAACAAAGTTCAATGTCTATATCTCAGTTCGAACTGAGTTTAGAGGCACACTTGTATTGACAAGTTTGTTTGGTTAGTGTCTAGAATTGATATTTTCATGTTTCGTTAGTGGCCGCTAAAATCACCAAGGGAGCCACTTCCCATAAAAAGGAACATTGTCCTTTGATGCATTGCTCTTTATTTCATTATGCCTCTTCTAATCACAGCAAGTGTAAAGGCGTCTTAACATAGCGACCTTGCAATATCCGCGAGAAACAGCCCAACGCTGTAACGCCTGAGGGTAATATGTCCGGGACTTCTAATGGTTTATGGGTGTTAGACCCTCTGTTCTGGGTTCAACTGGCTGTACCAATGTCACCCACATTCCCATATATTTTTCTTTTATACATTATGGAAAATTATACAAACGCAAACTATTTCAACTCCAGAAATGTATAACTCCTATAAAAAAATGATTTTCATTATATATCAAATCCTGTACACTTTTGGCCATTGAGACTTTCAATCTACCCTAAGTAAGTAAGGGCTACCTATTCCAAAAACTTCAGACAATTTGACGCAAAGTATATTTAGCCCCATACATTTGTGCCGATTGCATTTATTAGACTACTCATAAAATAACAACGGAACAGTAATAAAAGTTCCAGGTGGTAGAACTCATTTAGTTCGACCGGGGAGGCACCACTGCCACCCTCATATTCCTCCGTGAAGCAATTTAAGTCAATATACTAATCCGGATTGAAAACAGTCTCAATAATAAAAACGTCGGCAAATAATGACCCCGGCAGGCGATTCGACACTCGCAGCGCAAATCCGCGCACCTCTCCTAGATCCGATATTATTTGGCGGGTTTCCAAAATAATTACTTTAGTAAGCGGTCGCTTGCGGCCGATTTCCACTAATTGTAAATTGGATGCGGTAGCTTTATAACTAAATCTCTTGAATTGTTATCGTATTGCCAAAGGTTTAGTATTGACAAGAAGTTACAATATTAATTTAAGTGTTTGCTGGAAACATTTTGAACTACAGCAATTAGTTTCTCATTCTGTTTGTTTTTATTTCACGAAATCGGGTTCACAAATTTCTAAAAAAATAATTGAATTTTTTAACTGCAGATAATCTAAATCTTCATAACAATTAGACGTGTTCCATCTTCATCTACCCTTTTTAAACAGATATTTTAAATAGGGTAGATGCATTCAAAAATAAACAACCAACAATATTCATAACCACAAAATTACTCACGACTTACATGGTCAAAAATACGTTGCCACACTTGTGAACCATAAAATCGGCAACACAAATTGCTTGTTAGCTGCTACGCGGCGATAATAAATGTTTTGGCAGCCACGAACAAACCTGTGCAGTCTCTACAATCTCACATCCATTACAGATTATTACATTCGAACATCCGCGGTAAAGCCGCCAATACGATGCAGTATCAAATATTCATTATCTCTTCGTAAAAGGGTATTTTGAAGCGAATTTCGGAGCAGAACCAAGTAATTTGGCAGCTATGTGTAGACAAATTAAAGGCATAAAATCTACCAAGATCTCTTATTTGATAAATGGAAAACGTCAATGACTATTTTTGGGCGGTCATTTTGGAATTAGTGACGTTATCTATCATTTTTTTCGTCATCAATTAACATAATACCATTGTGCTATTAGTAATTGATGATGAATAAAAGCAGGGCATTATTCATTTCTAAGGATAGGGAAGTTTTGACAAGTCATAACGACCAAGGATTGCGATGGAATATTAATTCACAATTAATATGTGAAAGTGTGTTTTGTTAGGAGCTGTCAAACAACAATGACCGCTGCACGTTTCACGCGTCATTTAGTATGAAAATAACATAATTAAGTATGTTTTAAAGTGTTGGTTCTTAGGCAATTTCGTAATATAAATAATTATTATGTCTTACTAAAACTAGGAAACTTCAGCTAATAACAGGTTTTAGAAACAAGTAATAACTGAAAGTATCATTTTAATTTTAATCAATATAATAGATCGTATATTTTATTGATTAATTCGATGTATTGTTTACGAAAATGACTCATGATTCAAGTTAAATAGATCAATATTCTAAGGTTGTTTAAAAGTATAAAATTAGTAAACAAGCCTTTCCACCTGATGGAATGTGGTCACTGTCGCCCGTGGACATTTGAAACCAACACAAATAACATTAGATATCACCTGAGGTTGACTGAGAACTAAGATGATGCTCTTGTGGCTAAGTATAGCCAGCAACAAGGCTTCTTCAAAACCGAAACACAAGAAGATTTTGACGAAGGAATATAAGGGTATCAAAATGTGTCCAGTACTAGATAAATTCTACCTCAAATGTTGTGCAATAAAGCGGGCGGATCCGCAAGCAAAATCCCGTATATCCCTATTAATAATATAAATGTGAATGTACGTTTGTTTGTTACGCTTTCACGCCAAAACTATTCAAGCAATTATCATGAAACTTTGTACACATATTCTTAGAAGTATTAGAAGGGATATAGGTTACTTTTATTTAAAATAATTAAAATGCGAGCGAAGCCGCGGGTAAAAGCTAGTCTATAATAAGTGTATATCTATCAAACCCTTACACACAAGAATCTGACAAGCCACATCGCACCATCTGGCGTTATTTTCAATTAAACAAACATTCCCGTCTATCAGGGAGTCTCGTCACTTGTCCAAATAAAATCGGCAATGGAACAAGTAAACATAGCGAGATGGATGATGACTAATAAACGCCTGGGGTTTTGTCCTTAGCGGTAGCAACAATAGCGGTACCAGCAATCTGTAATCAAACTCAGGTATTCAATTGTAGGTAGGTTGAAAACAAATATCCACGGGCGGCAGTGATCACATACAATCACGTGCGTTTCATTTGTGTTTGTTGTCATACATACAGTCTTTACAACTATGAATATTTTTATAATTGGTTGCTAAGGCACCTGATAAAAATTAGTTAACGTCGTCAATAGATATTTGCAATGTACTATTTCTGGTCGGTACAATATACTATACTAGTAGAACCTCGTTCAAAGAATAAAGCCCCTTATTTATACATTTCATAAGAATTCATCACACCTCCTAAAAGTACGTTGCCGAACATTTTATCGAACGATTATTTAAGCTAGATACTTTCAATGTATTTTTTCTATGCTTGTTACGCGACCGAAACATAAAGTACGAAAACGTGTACATGTAATAAATAATTACAAAGGGACGTACCAACGAAGTTTTTGTCATATAGCATGCTGAAAAAGATTTAGCATCTTTTTAATGCTAATGTAATGCTGATGGTTCGGCTTTTGAATTACTGTCAGGGAATACTACCACATATAAAACAGCTGTCGTATTGTCGGTGCAGTACTTTCAACAGATGTTTTTCAATACTTATACATATACAACGCGATTCTATTTGTGTGCAACGGTAATAATATTTGTACTCATTAAAATAGGTTTAAACTTCTTTTTCTAAATTAATCATTATATTTTTAACGTTTTTAGATACGTACAATTAGGACAAGTGAAGATATTCCCCCATACTCTACGTCACCGCGACACAAACTTGAGCAACGCAATTTAAAGTGTCGTGAAGAATAAAATCCTATAGCACGAAATCCGCGCCGTCATACTCTGAGCAAGATAAATGAGGGCCGATGATATTCTAAATTCACCCGTAGCGACTGCGCTCGAGAGGTGCTCCTGCAAAATTCTATAATGCACTTTAAATTTTCAAAACAGGAATTTGGTTTGGATTAGCGGAAAATTGGGGAAGTTTAGGTGTAAAATGTTAACATGCAAGCAACAACTTTCAAAATCATAGTTAAATTCAGGCGAGCCAGAAAAATGATTTTAAAACCGTTACCAATTTTCCATTTTAATCGTGTGAAAGTAACAAGCTAGCATGGAGTCAACTAAAGGTGGTCATTGCCGTCCATGGACATTTACCAATCCAAATTGCGATTGAATCATACCTGAGTAACGACAACTGTTTCAGTATTCTTAATGTTATGTAACTTTTTAACTTCAATATCTTTTATGAACCCACTTCAGTGAAAATAAAAAGCGAAAAATAATCGATTTATAATTTTGATATCCGTGCCAAGTATTTCATAGCCTTTCGATCTAGGTAGACTTGGTACCGACATCAAAATTATATAAAACTAGATTTTGCTCGCGACTTCGTCCGCGTAGAAGTCGAAATCCCTTGGAGATTGAACTTCGAAAAAATCTGTTAGGCATAAATTGCATTTAATCATGTGTGAGTGTAAGCGAGTGTAAGATGAACAGTATGCATGTGTGAGTAGGCCTTATTAATGTAAAAATCATTTTAAAGATTCAGTTGCAAATAAACCATTCTATCATCAACACCTCGTTTCTATGAGCTCTCTGCACACATTGCAAATTAAGACCTTAATCACTCAAACATATGGTCGAAATCGAGCCGGATCATTTGGGACGCTTACGACGTTTATAAAGTGCACTGCATCGAAGCTAGACAAAAGAAAGGGTCGAGCGACCGACGAAGAACAAAAGATTTTTACCTGAGTCTATACGGCGATACGAAACGGCACGTTTTTATGCAAAAAAGGTTAAGAAGATTATTACTACGACATTATTTGCGTAATATCGAGACTGAGTGGAAAATTACAGTTCAATATGAGTACATCGGAACAAATATTAGCAGTATTAGAAGATACAGCGTTACAACTACAAAAGGCACAAACTAATTTAAAGAAATGTCCTAAGTCTCGACTTACCAAAGGTTACATAGAATCCCGGATACAATCTATCGACGAATATTGGAGAATTTTCAAGAATTATCATCAAGATCTCGTTAAATGTATTCCGAAAGAAAAAAAGGCTGACATTCCCTACTTTGTGAATGAAGATTACTTTTTATATGAAGATCTTTACTTATGTATAAAGGCCGATTTGAAGGATCTGTTAATGTCGTATTCGAAACCGTCAACCGTACATACCACAGCCGCCGCCGGGAGCACCTACGTATCAAACGAAGGACTCGTGAAGTTGCCCAGGATACAGTTACCTACTTTTTCGGGAATTTATGAAGAGTGGCCCGCATTTCAAGATTTGTTCACGTCATTAGTTCACAATAACACGTCACTTAGCAATGTTCAACGATTACATTACTTGAAGAGTAGTTTATGTGGTGAAGCCGAGTCTTTGTTAAGGCACATACAAATAACAGAAGATAATTATGAACAATCTTGGTCTGTGCTTAAGAGAAGATATGGAAATAAAAGATTAATTGTGAATTCTCTCTTGAAAAAACTTTTTACGCAACGCAAGATACCTACACAAACGTCTAGTCATATTAAATGTTTGTTGGACACGACATCAGAGTGTATAAACAGCCTGAAGAATTTAAAATTGTCAACCGAGTCTTGGGATCCGTTAATCATTTTTCTTGTTGTTCAAAAATTGGACCCGGAGACGCACCGTGACTGGGAACAGTGTGCCTATCAAGATGATTCTGAGAGATTGCCTACATGGGATGAACTTCATAAGTTTCTTCAGTCTAAATTTCGTACGTTGGAGCTTATCAACCCGTTATCAAGAGAAAAGCCTAGAAATCGAGAATATGCAGTACATACTTTTACTACAGCCACTAATAAACCGAAAAGTTGTGTGATGTGTAAAGAAGCGCACACACTATGCCATTGCAGAGAATTTACAAAGATGGAACCCAAGGAACGAGGTGAATATACCAAGAAGCACAACCTTTGCTTTAACTGTCTGGTCACAGGACACTCCGCAAGAAAATGTCGTTTAAACATGTCCTGTCGTCTATGCCACAAACGCCATCATACGTTATTACATCAATCTTCTCCGATGACGTCATCAAACCAGATAGATGAGAAACAAGTCCATGTCAGCGAGGTTGAATCTTATGAAGATACTGCTGTACAAACAAACGTCGAGGTCTCGTCACACTTCACTACGAGTAAGTCTACAGCGCTCCTAGCCACAGCGCTTGTGCATGTAAGAAATGAATCAGGACATATTACAGTGTTACGAGCTCTCATAGATAATGGATCACAAGCGACGTTTATAAGCGAAAGAGCTGCCCAGATATTACGACTTAAAAGAATGCCCGTCAACGGAACACTCACTGGGGTCGGTGCTACGAAGACAAGAATAAAGCACGCAGCAGATATACAACTTTTATCAAGACACGATCCAAGTTTTAATACAAAGATAAAAGTTTACATTATGTCGACGCAACTCACTGCAAACTTACCGCCACGAACCATCTCCTCACGCACCTGGCCACACCTCCAAGGCATCGTCCTGGCAGACCCAAGCTATAATCAACCAGGTCGAATCGACATGTTGCTAGGTGTAGATGTATGTGCCCAAATTATGAAGAGTGAAGTAATCAAGGGTCCACCAGGTACTCCATGCGCCCAAAATACCTGCCTGGGATGGATTCTATTTGGGAACGTACAAGATATAAACCAAGGTGAAGAGATCATAACATTGCACCACAACCTAGATTTAGATGATATGCTCAAACGAATGTGGGAACAAGACAAAGATGAAAAAAAGACTCAAACAGCAGAAGAAAGAAAATGCGAAGAAATATACAAAGCTACTACAACTAGAAACGAAGACGGACTTTATGTAGTCAAATTACCAACAAAGACAGACATTCTTCTATCACCGCAAGGAGAAACACGAAATATAGCACTAAGAAGATTACATCAATTAGAAAGAAGATTTGATAAAAATGAAAAATTAAAAGAAGAATACATGAAAGTAATGCAAGAATATATAGATTTAAATCATATGCAAGAATTACAACCAAAAGATATAAATAAAGCAGCCGTGTACTTACCACACCACGCAGTCATACGCGAAGCGAAGGAAACGTCCAAGGTTCGAATTGTATTCAACGCATCACAGAAAGGAACTAACAACATTTCACTTAACGATGAATTGCTAGTAGGGCCTCAATTACAAAATGACATGAGAAGTCTTATAATGCGATGGCGTATGAAGAAAGTTTGCTTTATTGCTGACATCCAAAAAATGTATCGAGCTATATTGGTCACAGATGAAGACAGAGATTTACAAAGAATTCTTTGGCGGAATAACAAAGATGAACCTGTAAAAGATTATGCACTTATGAGAGTAACCTTCGGGACTGCTTCTGCTCCATATTTAGCAGTTAGAACTTTACACCAAGTCGCAGAAGACGAAGGCAATTCTAATCACGACGCTATTAATATCATTAAAGAAGATTTCTATATGGACGACTTAATGTCTGGAAAAGATACATTACAAGTTGCAATTGAAAGCGCTAAGACAGTAGAAAATATATTGGAAAGAGGCAATTTTCATCTTCAAAAATGGTGTTCAAATGACGTCGAATTCCTGAAACAATTTAAACCATGTCAAAGAAGCTCTCATGTTAATATAGACATAAAAATAGATGGAACCATCAAAGCTTTGGGTTTGCAATGGAATATGGGGAAAGACAAATTTCAGTACAGTCAAACGCTACCTCCAATAACTGAAAATATAACTAAAAGAACTATATTAGCAGACATTCAACGTCTATTTGATCCTCTTGGATGGTTGGCACCTTCTATACTTACTACGAAGCTCTTTATCCAGCAATTATGGTTACAAGGTATATCATGGGATGAAGAAGTAGATGAGACAACTGCGAAAAATTGGATTAATATTAGAGATAGCTTTCAAAATTTATCTGATATTGAAATAAATAGATGGCTGAGCACGACTGACGAAAACATGCAAAACGTTACTGTTCATGGTTTTTGCGATGCTTCAACTCGAGCGTATGCTGCAGTAGCGTATTTAAGAGTAAGAACACATGAAAAAGAAGTGAAGACAACAATCATTGCAGCAAAGACACGTGTAGCACCTACTAAGCCTCAGTCCTTACCTCGCCTTGAACTTTGTGGAGCGGTCTTACTTGCTGGGCTGTTAAACAATATAAAAGAAGCAATGAAATTACGTACCTCTCAGTTGTATGCTTGGACAGACTCTACCATCGTACTGTCTTGGCTGTTTGGAGATCCTGCCAGATGGAATACCTTTGTAAGAAATAGAGTAGTTGAGATATTAGACACAATTGGAAATCACAATTGGTATCACGTACAGTCACAAGATAACCCTGCTGATGCTGCGTCAAGAGGTATGACACTATTTGAATTAAAAGACAATAAACAGTGGTGGAATGGTCCAGACTGGTTAAGAGAAGGTGAAATTAACTATAGAAGACCGCAAAACATAATAACTAATCTGGAAAGAAAGGAAATTATACACGTAAACCTGAAAATTGAAAAGAATAAATTATTAACAAAATTCCAAGATTTCGAGAAAATACAAGATTTACTTAAAGCTATAATCTATTGCAAGAGATTTTTAAAAGGTTCAAAATTGAAAAATAAAGACACAGTTTTAACTACAGAAGAATTAAATGCAGCGTTAATAACATGCATAAGAATAGTACAAGAAGACAGCTTTGAAGATGAGATAAAATACCTGAAAGAAAAGAAAATGATTAGAAAAGAAAGTAAATTAAAAACCTTACAGCCTTACCTGGATGAAGATGGTGTCCTCAGGGTGGGCGGCAGACTTCGTCATTCCGATCTTACTGAAAATAGTAAGCATCCAATAATTCTAGATCATGAAAATCACTTATCGATTTTACTTGTAGATGATGCTCATCTGAAGACGCTGCACGGTGGATACCAACTGATGCTTGGCTACCTGCGATCAAAATTCTGGATCCTGAAATCAAAACAATTAGTAAAAAAATCAATAAGAAAATGTCTGATATGTGCCAGGTTAAACGCCGCTGCTAAAAATCAATTAATGGGAGACTTACCACGAGTGAGAGTAACTCCAGCACGCCCCTTTCTGCACAGCGGTGTAGACTTTGCTGGTCCATATCAAATACTAATGTCTAAAGGGAGAGGAGCCAAAACTCAAAAGGCATATATTGCTTTATTCATTTGTATGTCAACTAAAGCTATTCACCTGGAACTCGTTGGAGATTTGTCCTCGGAGGCCTTTATTGGAGCGTTTAGAAGATTTGTTGCTAGGCGTGGAAGATGCGCACACATGTGGAGCGACCAGGGAAGAAATTTCGTAGGTGCTAATAAAGAGCTAAGTGCAGCCTGGACCGAAGCTAAGTTACAATTCGACGGTCAAATCGCAGAGTCCCTTGCTCTTGATGGCACCCAATGGCACTTCATACCAGCCTACAGCCCGCACATGGGTGGATTATGGGAAGCAGGCATTAAATCAATGAAACATCACCTGAAACGTATACTTACATCTCATCTAACGTATGAAGAAATGACTACACTCTTATGTCAAATAGAGGCGTGCCTTAACTCAAGGCCTTTAAGTCCCATTGAAAATTCAGATACAGACGACGTACAAGTATTAACTCCTGGACACTTTTTAATTGGCGAAAATCCAATCACAGTTCCCACTTCCAATCTATCTGACGTTCCTATGAGTCACTTAACACGGTGGCAGCATCAACAAAAAATATTGACTGATTTCTGGCGACGATGGCAACAGGAATATCTTTCTAGATTACAACAGCGACCCAAGTGGAATAAGCCTATAAAGGAATTCCAAGAAGGAGACATTGTACTTATAAAAAGCGACAATTTGCCGCCGGGTAAATGGTCGATGGGTCGAATTATAGCAAAACACCCTGGCCCTGATGGTGTTACCAGAGTGTACAGTGTACGTAGTGGAGATATTGTTGTGCAAAGATCTATGTGTAAACTGTGTCCTATGCCAATTGATGTTAAAACTTAAAATCAAACGTTACCTATGTAAATTCACAAGTTTATTGTATAATGTTAAGTATAAATTACTATCCAATGTTATTTTAGTTTGTTCGAAGTATGAAAGGGATTTTTTTCAAATATTAGGCCGATATCAGATGTAAATTGTATTTGTTTCATTCGTTTACTTATCATAAGGAATATTTTGTTTTATATTCTCTTACACGCTAGCCCAATGTTAGTATCTAAGATGAAATTATAAGATTTAGAAGGACTTTAATAGTCCTTGGTGGGCGGTATGTTAGGCATAAATTGCATTTAATCATGTGTGAGTGTAAGCGAGTGTAAGATGAACAGTATGCATGTGTGAGTAGGCCTTATTAATGTAAAAATCATTTTAAAGATTCAGTTGCAAATAAACCATTCTATCATCAACACCTCGTTTCTATGAGCTCTCTGCACACATTGCAAATTAAGACCTTAATCACTCAGACAAGTACGTTGAAGTGACCTATACAAATATTAATCAAAAACTACAAAATTAGTGCGTAAAACCTCTTGCTTATAACTTAACAATACCTTTAGATACCAACAACAGTCGGTCCGAGCCGAATGGGCCTACAACATATGCGCTGGTGTTGAGCAGATGTTAGACGAGCCGCAAGTGAAGCTGTTCTGGGGCGTGCTGCACGGCCACCTCAGCGAGGACATCTACTGGAGCCACCGCGAACAGTGGCAGTCGCTGAAGGAGCATTTGTACAAAATGAGCAAGGATGGCGAAGTATGATATACCCAGTTTCTTTCTGTACTAATGCAGCTAGTGCAAGATAAGTTTTATCCTAAATACCTGCAATATATACTGCTATTCCAGGGCATAGATTACAGTATTTGTTCCATTAAGTTGCATAAGTTTTGAAAATGTGTATTAACTGCTTTTCTCACCACTCAACAATTAACTAAGTCCTTATCTAATTAATTTGCAACAACAAAATATCCTTGTAATTAACAGATTAATTGATGATTTCAGACAATAACCATGGAAGAGTTCGAAAAGGGAGCCAGATCAACGTTTCCCCTAAAGAGTGAAGTAGACATCAAGAACTTGACGGATGTCGTCAAAAAACAGCTTAAGTTAAAGATCAATCACAACGAAATTAATTTAGACAAACTGTTTCTTGAGGTTAGTTAAATCTTACTTGGCTGCGTAATATATGTATAAGCATGACTAATATCTAGTCCGCATATTCATATTGCCGAATACTATGTTAAATAGTCAAATGTGTAAATTAAGCATCATAATGTGTCTTAAGTCTTGCCAAGTGTAGCGACCTGCTGGTTCACTCGAACTACAGTATAATTTGTCATCCTATAACAAAATAATGGGGAAGGGAATGTTAAAGCTAATGTTTTACACCAGAACGACGAAGGCTTCGACCGCGTGGAGTTCGCCCGCGAGCTGTTCCGGCAGCGGCAGCTGTCGCAGGACAAGTACATCCGCGAGGTGGTGGCGGCGCTCGGCCCGCGACAACCGCTGCGCGCCGTCTCCGTCGAGGCTTTGAAGAGAGCTTTCGCCATCGTGGATCCTGCTATAAGTATGATGTTTACACATCTTTCACGTTTCTTATGCGATTTTTAGCAAACAAGTTTAAAACTCATGAAGTGTGTAATCTGTGTCGGGTCGCCACGTAACGAGGTACTTGATTCACGAAGTCGATTTTTTCTTAATAACTAGATACACGGAGAACCGCTGTTCTCTAAGCAAGATCATCTCGTTGGTAGAAGATTCCCCTTTACTAACAAACAACAACAACAAACAGTAAAAAGGTGCCCAGAAAAAGTGCCACATAAAGTTTTTGTAAAGAACATATCGAAAAATTTGGTCAGCCTACAAACCAGCTCATAGTAGTGCTGTTCTGTTCTTTAAAGAATAAGACTTTCCACAACACCAACGTGGGCGAACATACATTAAAATTACATTCACATACATTTATGAATACACCGAGTGTCGAGAGCACTGCACTGTAAAAGAGATGGGAATTGTCTCGTCTTCTTCTGAGCTCCCTTTGCGTTTTAAAGCTGTTTAGTAGGAAAAGAAGCTGCTGTGTAATACCCAATGAAATTTGCTGTAGCCTTAATATGTATTACAGATCACATTCGTATGGAACGGTACATACGCTGGGCATTCTCCGACCAGACCTCTGAGCTTAGCAGCATTGCTCCCTTGACGCTACGAGCAATCGCTGCTCGACTTGCTGCAGGGGATATCGAGCGCGTCGGTCCTAGGTATCGCGGCACTCGACGACGTTAGGTGTCGCTCCCGCAAGAGTTATCATGAACTTATAAATGAAAATAACTATTTTAACTACAAAAAATATTTATGAATAATAAAACATTTCAAACGAGACTAGTTTTTGTTATTAGGTACCATGATTTAAAAAATAACAATTTATTAAACATAAATAATACAATACCCGCTTATCCGATAGAATAATTACACCACCGATTTTTTAACTTACATCAAAAATATAATTTAATTAATATGTTTATTTTATTTTTATTCGCCTGAGCCCTTATCAGTATGAAAGAAGTTTTATCAATTGCTATGCTCAAACTGTATGATGCCATGATTAAAATAGTACAATATCGTTGACATGTCTTATCAATGTCATATTATATTTTGACAAGAAACGTGGTACAGACCATTTCGGAGCTGTTTATTTACAATTTTTACATTTTTAGGTTAACTTAAATATAATAAATACATATTTACAATAATATCAGAGACAAAAAATGTCAGATATAGTTGAAAATGAAGAAATAGACCGGGACACTGTGGGTCCCGACGAGCTAGAACGGTTATTTAAGAAACAATACAATTTAGTCACAAAAACAGAAGTTTCTAACAAATCCTATATAAATAAACTTAGTGTGTCAAAGTGAGTAATTTCTATTAATTATTTGCTTCAAATCCATCATTACAATCAATGCATCTGTAAATATTTTATGGTATGTATGGTGTATAACCTTTGCAGTAAGTATATTAAAATACCGCCACTCATGCTATTTTAATATTATATAAATGTTTAATGAGAAACTTATTTCATTCAAAACATATTTCAGATCATCCACCATAGCAGTAAGTCTTGTAGATAACTCAATAGAAGTGTATCAGTTGAACAAAGAGTCTCTGTCACGAGTTTGTAGACTCAGCGGACACAAGAAGACCCTCACTGATGTGGTGTTTTGCCCTAAGAACGACAACCTCATCTACACTTCCTCACAGGACGGTCTCCTCAAGCTATGGGACACGAGGTCAAGCGGAACTTGTGTACAAGAATACAAAGGTATAGTTGACTTAAATATAATATTGCTAGCTGATCTAGAAAACGTTTTTCTGCCGTATAAAGTATAAAATTGCGTTTAAAATAATGGGGGTTTAGGTAGGAGCAGTTAAAATTTAGGGTTATAAGATTTTTTTATGTTATCAAAAAAAAAAAAAATGTCTAAAAAATAAAACAAGAAAATTATTCTTTATAAGACCTTTTATCTTGTATAAAAAAAAAACCTACTGTGGAGTTTGATAACAAACACCGTAACACAAGAATTTTATTTATAAGATAAAGTAATTTGAGAATGTTGAATTTTAATGTTTGACCTGAATTACATACATATTTTATCATGATACACTTCCTTAAAAATATTTTTACAGATGACGCTGAGATACCAAAATCTTATGAATGCATGGATATATCGCAAAATGGAAGAGTCTTGTGTGCAGGCACCCAGCTGGTGGAGGAAGATGCATACCTCGTGTTCTGGGACCAGAGGAACCCTAAACCCCTGGGTGGCTACTGGAATTGCCACACGGATGATATTACACAGGTATATTACATAAGGTTTTCTACATTTGCCAGGTGGTAGAACTTGTTTAGTTCAATCGGGAAGGTACCACCACCGCCCTTATAATCCACCGTGAAGCAATTTTTATGTTTTGGTTTGTTTGTTGCGGTTGTCGGCTATACTTATGTATGACGCGAACACCTTAGCTCTCAGGGGTAGCAACGCATCTGTGATCTAACTTAGGTATGATTTAATTGTGCTTGGATTGATTAATGATTGGTGGCAGTGACCACTTACGATCAGGTGGACTGCATGTTCTTTTGCTACCTTTATACAATAAAAAAAAAATGTAGAGAAATTAAAAACAAACTACTAATGGTAATTAGTCACCTCTACTCTTGAATGTTTGTAATCCACCTCAAATAAAATTGAAGTCCTACTTGATCTCAACCAGAGATGAATAAGTACTTAGGACTTAGGTTACCTCTTGCATGTATGAATATGAAAAGTAAAAAAACCAGACAGAACTAAGGGAAAATTAATTACGAATCGGGGTCAAAAAACACTCATTTGGCACTTGATACTCTCTGCCTACCCCGTTAGGGATTTGGCGTGAAGATGTGTGTGTGTGTGTGTATCAAAAAACCCACAGTAATATATTTCTAACTACTATAAAATTATGTTTATTGCTCTTTCACTTCATTAACTCCACAATTATTGAGATAAATTGTTTTTTGACAAAAAATACAAGTAACAAACATGACTACCTGCCTTTCCAGGTGAAATTCCACAAAGAGAAAACAGAAATACTTGCAACGGGGTCTCTAGACGGGCTGCTTAATGTGTTCAATGTATTGGAGGCAACTGAAGACGATGCACTCACATATTCCTTGAATGTTGAGAATTCTGTAGAGAAGTTAAGCTGGCTGGATGAGAAGCGAGTTTCCTGCATAACACAGTCCAATGACTTCCAGCTGTGGGATACAGAAAGCGGGGACTTGCTCAAAAGTTACTCGAGAGATAAAATTGCTAAAAGTATTAAGGTAAGGTTATGAATTATGATTATGCATTTCATTGGGTAATTTGTAAATTTCATTGTAAATTGATTGAGGGCTATACTTCAACCAGCAAAAACAACTCAGATCAAAACCTATCCTTTTAATTCTCCAGAAACTTATTTTTTGCAAAAGCAGTAACACCTCAGTTAAGTTACATCTATTCTACTTCCCATCCCAACGATAACAAAAAAGGGGTATGAAACTTAAACTGATGGCATGAATTAAAATTATTATATATATTAAAATATTTTGTTTGGTCTATAAATTAATGGTTTTGCAATCAGTGAAAAGTCTTGTGTATTCAATTTATCATTACAAAATTTCCAGCGAAGCAGAGGTGATGACTGCTATCTGGTGGATGCGTTCATCGCGGACGAGTCCACGGTGGTGCTGGCCGGCTCGCACGCGGGCGACGGGTGAGTTGAACACATGATCGAGAAAGGCTTAAGCAACATTTGTATGAGACTGGCTGTGTGGCCTTACCTCTAGCAGGAATATATTCTTTAGATGTTAACATGGTCTAGCCTTTTTCCATCTGCAATGGCCGTATAGTGAATAGTAAAATATAAATTATTGAAATAAATTACATTAATATAAGATTTTTAGTACCTATATAGTATACAGTATTGGAAATAAGTATATTAAATTCAGTACCAAAAATATTGTATGTAGGCTGTTCTGTTCTTGCTTTTTAATTTTATACATACATACATACATATCTTCACGCCAAATCCCTAACGGGATAGGCAGAGAGTATCGAGTGCCAAATGGCACGGTTCTGACATACTTGCCTAGCTTCTTCCACTTTCATAACTCTCCTCATACAAACATTTGTAAGCATTTGCTACTATCAATTATAAATATATATTTAAAAAAAATCCTACGATTTACTTTGCGTTTGTATTAAAGTTGATTGGATAATATATTTGCGTAATTTTTTTCAATATGGCAGTTTTCAAGTTTTTCAATTTTTGTTGGTTCACAGGGACGTGTTGAGGTCTGTGACGGTGACAGAGAAGAAGTTGCAGCCGACAACTGTGTTTAAGAAAAACAAACAAATTGTACGCTGTTGCTGGTATGACAAAGGTGTAAGTATTCTAACCAGCTAAATTTTAGCTGCTAAAACCACGTTTAAGCAATATGTATTATTTATTATTATTTTTAAATTATTAACCAATTGATCGCGCTCAGCGACAGTGCTGTGTCCCAAATCTCACCTTTCGCGCTCTCTCTATCACGCATCGATGCGGCGTATCGAATACATATATACAAATAGTCACTGATAGAAACACACGGCGTCAAGCGCTATGCAATAAAGAACATTTTTAAATTGTGTTGACCACTTTACCATGTTGTCATTTGAGAGATAAGGACTGTGGTTGTTTCTCGTTATAAGTTTTCACTTCTATCGACAGTCCCAATAACTGGTAATTAATTTTTATTATTAACTAGCTATGCCCGCGGCTCCGCCCGCTATCCATCCATTTAGGGGTTGATTTTTTATGGCCTAAAACCTGCCCGGGGGTCTTCTCGACAGTTTAGTCAAGTTTGCATCAGAATCCGCCAATTTTACGTGATGCGCGGTCAAATAAACAGATAAACAGACAAACATTCTATAAACTGTTAAAACGTATTCTGTTATCTATTCTAAGTATCCCCAGCCAACTATTTTTCGAATATCTGCCATGTACAGATTTTCGACTCTCTTTAGCTTTATTATATGTATAGATAGATAACATATTGTTCTAAAGTCCAAATTGAAACGTCTGTTCTATTCCAGAGGGACATTCTACTAACGACGGGCGAATCGGGCTTGATTGATGTGTGGGCGGCGCCGGCGCGCGACGCCACGCCGCACAAGCTGCTCGGCTCCATGAAGAAGCTGCACGTCAACAGACATAAACCCTACTGAGATAATAAATCGCTAGATAATACCATCAGTTTTGTCTTATTTTCTGTATCGAAAGTGTGACACTATTACTGAAACTGTTGTACTATTGTACACACGCACACACACACACAGACACACACACACACATCTTCACGCCAAACTACACGGTTGTGCCATACTTACCTAGCTTCTTCCAATTTCACAACTCTTCTCATATAAACACGCCGAGTTCGGAGACTCTTAACACCTCCATTAAACAGCACACAATCAATTGTCGGACTTAAAAAACGGTGAAAATGTACATTTTGTGCAGTTACATTTTTAAGGGTTCCTAAGAGTATCAACCTACCTAAAGAGTATCAACGGTGCCTTATTACGATTTCACTGTCCATCCGTCGGTCACGAGGTTGTATTTCATGAACCGTAATAAGTACACTTGAAATGTTCACACAATATGTACCTACAAGTAAGACCAGAGCTGGATTAACCCTGTATGGGCCTATAGGCAATACAATTTTCGGGCCTCTTTTCTTTACGTACTCTGATTGAAGGGATTATATTAGTTCTAATATTAAATACAAGATGGTTCTGTATGTATAAAGTGTTACATGCGTCGAATTGCGGACTGCAGTGGGCCCCTGTCGATCCCGGGCCCCTAGACAGTTGCCTACTCTGACTTAAGGTTAATCCGGCTCTGAGTAAGACCATTCTTTTTCATTCTTAATTCCTTCAGAGGTGCCTCCTATATTTCACGATGGACTCGGATAAACTAAATAATTTGTTATTATTGTAGCCGTCGCAGTCTCCACAACGTTTATATCGATATCAAGTGTTTGGCAAGTGTTTAGTGTATTTCCACGTATAAACATGGCCAAACCCATCATATAAAAACAAAAAAAAAACATACAGACGAAAATTCTTTCGTAATTTTTGCAGGAATTCTCAATCTTTTGAAAAAAATCTATTTTAATGTTAAGTTTTGTATATTTATAGTTTCGTATATGAAATTGATTTAAAATTTAACTCGTGCGACTTATATTTCTATGAAAAAAGGATTCCGATTGAAAAAAGATTAGGTACTTCATCTAGACGGGTTGATACGGTCGCATCATCACTTAACATCCGGTGAGATTGCGGTCAAACGCCCGCCTATCAAGAATAAAAAAAAAGAAATTACCTCGAATCGTGTGTTAACTTTGCATCCCAATCGATTGACATACAAATAAAACAATACATTGGCAATAACTATAGCACTTTATTAATTCGAAAGTAAACACTACCAAATATATAATAATTCTCTAATTCAAAATAAATCCACAGCATTCCTGTGGTATATATATCCTTACATTATTTATTATCATGTTAAAGACAGTTACACCAGTTATCTAAACGTAAAATTTTCAATCTCACATGAAAGAGTATAGTAAAATCTACATAAATTTGAAAATGGTAGAATATAAACACTCAATATTTTAGTCCTTAAAACTACACACCAAGATTGAATAACATTTGAAACTCATGGATATCTGTAAGCAACCCTACGTAGATATTCTACGTAAATTAGTAAATTTTATTTAAAACGATACATACATTGTAAAATTAAAACTAGCTATCGACTCAGTTCATTCAAAAATTTCATTAAAGTATAAATATACTTAAGCTTAAACAAAAAATAGTGTGAATGTTGGAATGGATTAGGCTGTATTAATTTTTGATTCACACATTACATGGTTAATGATAAAAACATTAACACTCAATAATTTTAATATAACTTTGTACTTAATAAAATCTTGCAATTCGTTAAAATTTCCCATTAAATACATATTACTAATCCCATGGTATACGTAAAAATATAGGTATAGATAAATGTATTCATACATATTAATTATATTTAACCGAATTTGAAACACCAATAGACAAATGGGCACTACAGCTAACAAAGGGGCTTCTATAACCATAGCTGCTCTATTATCAAGTTAATATTTGATCTTTATTAACAATTAGAGCACAAAATAATTAAAGATTCGAACAGGACTTGTTTTAATATTTGATATTTATTAACAATTAGAAAATAATTAAAGGTTCAAACAGGACTTGTTTACTTACCGTCGATCAACTGCATTTAGGAAAATGTAGTTGGTAGTAGTAGAACTGAAAGAATGCCAGAAGGAAGTTTAGGAGATCATTAATATACTACTACCAACCTAGAGTAGCATTATATTGTAACATAATGTAATAAAAACCACATCCAAGGTTTATTAACAAGAGAGAAAATTCACCGAATAACCTAGAATGCTATTCTGCCAAATGTATTAATTATAATTAGTTATAGAACACAAGTAATTAAATCTACGTGAAATAATTTCGTCTTTTGTATAATATAGCATTTAAATATTGTTAATGCCTCTAAGCGGCGTTGTCGTCACATATGTAAATTTGACTCTATAATATAGACAGTGTTATAAAATGGAATGAACGTTAATTGTGAACTGGCATTTGGGAGCACGCCACTGAAATATATTTCTAGAGCTCAAACAACAAAAGATCCCAAAGACTCAAAACTACAATAACATCATCAACATCGAGTTTTTTGATATGAATAAATACCAAAATATTGGATAAAATGTACTTACCCACGCCGTTTTATCCAGCAGTCATAATACAGTTTGAATTTTTAAATATGCCTACCTAATCTCATCCAAAAAAGGAACATATCTTACATAAAGTCTGTTAAAAATTACAGCATAAATGTTTAAGACATAAATATTTTATTAAACTGGTAATTTTTACCACTATATGATTAACAAGACAAAGATTTGTGACATTAACAAGTGAATATATTAAATGCTCGATGCATCATTAAGATATAAAAATACAGATCATAGAGCATATCGCTTGCTCCCAAATGCCACCTTAATACATATGAAAAACGTGTGTATTGTATGATAATGGTGCATAATTATAAATGTGCAACTTTACTAAGTTAATTGTTTTATTACATTTTCTTTGTCTTTGGTTACAAATAGAGACACAAATAAGACATTAAAAATAAGATATATCTGATAGCAGAGATGAGCAGGGAGATCACTTTGTCGACAGAAACATGATAAGCCTGAAACAAGAACAGATAATATAATAAATTATTTTGGTTGTTTGTCTATTATATATTGAAACATTTATGAATGGTGATTGTATGGTAATTTATACATATAAACACATTTACGTGCATAAATAATGTAAAAGACAACATTAAATTATGTATACAATAATCAATAATTTGCAAATGTGAACTGAGTATTGAGTAAAAGTATTATTCAAATTTACTGATATTCCATGAGTGAGTGTGTGCGTGCATGAGTGCGTGCGTGCGTGAGTGCGTGCGTGTGCGTGTACGTGTGTGTGTGCGTGCGTGCGTGCGTGTGTGTGCGTGTGCGCACGTACCGGAAGTGTATGGCCTTGTTGGAGAGCAGGCGGTTGGTGTCGGCGGTGTCGGCGAGCGGCAGCGCGCGGGGCGGCGCCGCGTCGTCGTCGCGGAAGGCGTGCGCGCAGACGGCGGCCCGCAGCGCCGCCTCGCCGAAGGGGCCGCGCACCCACACCCACTGCAGCTGCAGCGGGCACACCGTCTTGCTCTTCAGGATCAGCTGCGTGCACGGACATCGGTATGTTATCGTTTTTCACCCCAATATATTTGATAAGCTAAGCCACTGTCCTACTAGTGCGTTTTTGAACGAACGTCAAGTTTTTTCCCCGACGATTGAGCAGCATCGCGTGCTCGCGACGTTCTCCTTGAGCAAACGTTGGAGGAACGCTATCTAAGAAACGCAGGAAAATTGCCAATGGAATAGCTGCCTAAGGCATTTGGCGGGCCACGCGATGAAAGAGTTTTCGTGGACTAATATGACATAATATTTTTTACCGGCAGTGAATATAGCGCTATGCTGATACGCATGGCAATACGCGACAGAATTTTACGCCAATGGACCGATTTTATTCATACATACGTCAGTCGATTCGTCTTAATCTTGCGAGTGTCACGAAAGACAAAGTTTATTTTTTCAGTAGTTTTTTTGGATTTTTACATGTCATCTTTTTGTATTTAAATCATTGCAGTGTATAGCATAGTAAATACATAAGACAACTCCATATGTTTAGTACTGACCTGGTAAGTGATCTCCCGCTGCGAGCTCTGCGTGGGGTCGCGCTGGTTCTTATTGACGAACGCCTTCACCACCCACTGGTGGCCGAAGGCGGTGAAGCGCGATGTCTCGTAGAACAGCTTGTGCATGAACTCCTCAGTGCGGTACGGTTTCAACTGCAAGTCTGGAACGATTATCACATTTATGTTTGGGATTTTGAGTTTTTTTTTTATTAAACTGAAAACCCTGGCGTCAATTTTCTACTGCCTGTATTTCGTTATATTTTAGCCTATACGGCATGTTGAGTATATCTGCCCGTACGGCGCATAGGTATCGGCCGCGATGCGCTCGCGCTCGGCCAGCGTGTCGAGCACGTCGGCGGCGACGACTACTTGGATATAAAAAACGATACCATGGACCTCGTTAGCATGGAGACAACTTACCCTGATAATCCTCTTAATTGTCTTGAGACGCAGGGTATCACATGGATGTATACACAGAATACATTGAAATATTAGCCGTCGTAATTTATGGCCGTGAGAAAGCACATACCAAAAAACACGACCAACTATCATAGTTAAATTACCTTAACAATGCACATTTTAGGAGAGAAACGCGTGCTGGTGGGAAAAAATGTCACATACATGCACACACAGCGGGTGTTGAAATATATACCGTCATAATTTGTACATGTGGATTATTGCAAAGGAATTTTAATGTAACTTTATGAATGTACATACCATTAAACGAAATGTCCTAAAAAAAGAGAGATCCAGTGTCTGTCCATGACTGCTGCGTTGCGCTTGCTCTCCGTCATCGTATCAAGCGACCATTAGAACTAAAATTGCTTAGATATAAATAGGGTTTACCATTAAAGGTGATCTTCTCATAGGACAGCAAGTCCAGTATCTGTCCGTACAGCGCGTACGTGTCGGCGGCGACGCGCTCGCGCTCGGCCAGCGTGTCGAGCACGTCGGCGGCGGAGCGCGAGGGGTGCGCGCACGCGGCCTCGTGCGCGCCCGCCTCGTGCGCCGGCCCGCGCCACGGGCAGCCGATGCACGCGTAGCGGCACCCAGTCAGCCTGCACGCGGAAACGCACGCGTTTTATAGTTTTTTTGTATCAACGTGAAAAATTGTGTCTTTTAATTCAGGTTTTTTTATGAACGTGGAAATGCACAATCTTATGTTCTTTATGTTCACTATTACCAAAATTATTATTGTGATTAGAATCTTTATATAAATATCTTTATCGATTTTATTATTGAGCTACATCTGTGCGATGGTTTGTTACGAGAATTTTAATACTATTCTATAAAAACTATTGTATTTATTTTTGTTAAATTATATTAAAAATAAATTTCACTTTCTACATTCATAGCCACATAATTATTCCCTGAATCGTGGATGCGATGGACATACTCAAGACAAATTCAAAAACACCCATACCCCGAGCAGAAATGCAAATTTATCATTTAAATGCTCTGTCTCGGGTTTAAACCCACGACGGGGCGTGTCAAACCGATATGGTAACCGCTTAGCCACGCGGGTCGTTAAAAGGCGCGTATTTATTGACAGTAGTTCAAAAGATACAGCATTTTTATGGACATATTCAAGCAGTTTAGTTAACCAAGGTAGAAAATACAATCATCGTCTCCTGTCCCAAGTATATGGAATAATATGCAGGAAGCATTCTGCAGTCAAGGCGAGTTCTTTGTCCGAAAAGAACGTCAAGATTAAATTGGATTATAAATTACCTAATTACAATTACCTTAATTACTATGTATAGGATTATGCTTATTACTCCGCATATTTAGCACATTAATAATAGGTTTTTTTTTAACTTTTCAATATAATATAAATAATATAACAATTATTAATAACTTATGTGAAAACATTTGAACATTATATTACTTATATTACTTTTAATCTTAAGTCTCGAGTCGTGGAACTAAAGGAATTGTAACCAACTTCAGAATATGCAGCCAGGTAACTATGTAGTATGTAGGTACTGCAAAATTCCGTTTAAGTTAGGTTTTCGGTTATTAGAAAAAATCCTAAACATTGCATAAAACCGTCATATTACAATATTACATGAAGTTAGGTTTCTTAAATAACTTTGATCAGGATGTTAAAATTTGTTGGGTTTGAAAATTCAGTAAGTTTGCTTTCATAAAAGAATGATATACTTGAAAACGATGCATCTTTTATCATTCTTCATTAACTTTACCGTTACCATTAACTATTATGCCCTTACCAGTTAGATAAGACTTTATTGTTAAGTTAAACCGTGTACATATCGATGCTGGAAAGCGTAATTGCTGTAAATAAAAAAATGTGCAACGTTATACCAGAGCCAAAAAACTTTTTTAAATCTTAGAAAAGAGTCATAACTTTATATATATTCGACACGTGGTATTTGATATATTTTTTCGACACTTGGACAAGTATCGAATAAATATAAAGTTATGTTTTTAGGCTATTATATTATAGCTTTTATCGCGGGCTTTGATCGGCGACCGAATCAAGAAAATTCGTAACGGGAATGTATCCTAACACATACCGTAAATATTTATAATTGCACAAGTTGATAAAAAATGCTATGCAATAACTTTGCCGCGGCACTCCCCAAGTGCCGCATTTAATTTTTTTTAAGATTTAGGAAGATTTTTGGCTCTGGTGCAAAGTAGTGTATTCTTGATTTACACTAATTACGCTTTCCAGCGGCGATATACGTATTTATCATGCTCAGAGTTAACACACGAGCCGGCTAAGAGCTACCGGTAATGAGTTTGATTCGCATCACACCAGGTGTTATCAAGCGGTTACGACTAAAGGTCTCTGTTCTCCACATCGTTCCATACTGAGCATATGACTGAAACCGTACAGAATGTACAGATACATACAATAATTGAGCGAGCAGCAAGCTACAACGAACTGACTGTTCGACCGGGGAGCTACCATATTCATAATCCTCCATGAGGCAATTTTGGTAGTTTGGTTTAGAGACGCGTGGTTGCCTCATGGATGGAGACATGGTCAAATTATCCGCCAACCAATCATTCTTGGGGATAAATAATAATTTCCATGGGTGCCAGTGACCATTTACCATCAAGTAGCTCACTTGCGTGCTGCTTGCGTTTGCTATCTTCAATTACGGCAAAATACCCAATACCAATTCGATCACAGCTTGATCCGGTATTGGTCGCTGACGAAATCAAGTGCTTAGCACTGTTACGGTTATATCATTGTCATTGTATGGAGTGATATAGTGGACAGAGACGTAATGTTAGTGGTATCGAGCAAGGCCTGCGACGCAGCACATAGCGCAGCGGCTCTAAACTTATTGGCATTTCAACGACCACGGGTGGGAATTTCTTTGAGTTACAAAGAAATTAAATAAATAACATGAAAATTGAAGTAAAAAAACTAATACATACAAATTATACGTACTACTTGTACAGTGAATTAACTATATAATGTAAAAATTACAAAATGTACAAATAAAGAGACTAAAACGGAACGCCTAGCAGGTGTGAAACATCAAAAATATTTACAAAATGCACACAAAAATATGAATACATATTTCACAAATAAATATAACAATTAAAAACCAAACTTGACTTTTTAAAAGAAAAAATCTTTAATTTATTATTTTATTTCAAAAATCAAAAATAATATAGATTCACGGCATGGCGAATGGCGACGCATGGCGTGGCGACGCATAGAATGGCGTGTGACCTGTGCCTCATAAAAAGTAATTGTAATCAAAATGAGGGTAAAACACCACAGTACGTTGAAATGACAGTAGTCCAAGCGTAAAACCGAGCCACGAAGCGTCTGCAAGTGATCCAACACACCTGCGGTACCTACGGCGCTTGGCCGGCGCCTCGGTCACCTCGGACACGAGGTACGTTCTTCTCAAGGCCGAGAGCAGGAGGGAATACACACTGGCTACAATGCGAACCAAACCATCGAACAAGCGAGGCTTGCGCGACGAGTCTATCGTCAGTTGCGCGAACTTGTATTGCCTGAGGGAGAGAAGGACCGATCAGGAATACTGAACAAAAGGGACGCTCATTTGAAGCTTCAAAAGGGAATTGTTTAATTATCTTTTTTTTTTTGCTATGTAAAATCCGTGCTAATCTGATTTTTAATAACTAATTTGACTTTCTCTAGAAGTCATATGTGAATTGTTTTTGAATTTCACATTAAAATAGAGGACATGTTTTAATTAAGTAACTTAATGAAATTGTTATATATTTTTTTGAATTCCGCATTCAGAAATATGCTGCGCCCTTAATGTATATTATAAACACGGAATATTAAATAATTAAGCGAATCTGCCACTTTATTCTCTGGGTTTGGGTGTGTTATATATTTGAAGAATTGCCCGTGGCATCCATGATTTGAATAATTTTACTTATCCAACTATATTTAAATATAAATCTTTAAAATTGACTAACTATAAAACTACTGATGGCTGAATGCAGTGTAGAAACATATATATTTTAATTTGCCACCAATGTTTGTGAGATAAGTTTATCATAATGGGCTAAGCAGTTATCTACAAATAAGTAAAGCTAAATACTTCTGGTTAATTTAATCTAATGACCCATTAACTACACATTCTCAATGGATAAGATAATAACATTGTACGTAACTAGGTCCCGTACCCAATATATGTATAAAATAGACATATAATTTTAAATTATAGTCTGTTATATTATATGTTAGGATCCCAAAAATTAAACAAACAAAAAAGTTTGGTAGAAAAGTTAAAATAAATATTCTCCACTTCAACTACAGTACTACTTAATGAATCTGACTGCATCTAAATATCACAATGACAAGCACATGGGTAAATCAGAAAAATTAAAAATCAGTGGTCCTTAAAGAGAATTAAGAACACACAGATTTTTAGGTATTTTAGAATTGACTGATAATGATTATTGGTATAATATTGTACTAGATTATACAAAAATAGAGTGTAAACAACCAAATATGTATTTTTGGGACAGCTTGACTAATTTTGGTACTATTGAAGATCATCAAAATTATTCATGATCTCCCACTGGGTATATCACACAAAAGTCAAGTTTATAATTATTTGTTTTACAGCTGTAAGAGCTCTTGCAATGTTTAGGTGAAGAATACAAAACAAATTACCTCTCTTCACATATTTTCTCCTCATGAGCCTGCAGGGAGTGCCTCGGGAACACTCTGGTGCAGTGTTTGCACTCCGATGGGAGCTCGGAGACCGTTTTCTCAACTGCTAGGTTCCTCGAGGCAGTGGTCTTGGAGATTTCCACGCGGCAGTTGGGGCAGGTGGCCGCTTCATCTCGCAGACGAGCATCAGCCAGCAAGTGAGTGAAGCATGGAGCACACATCAGGTGTCCATTACTACACTGAAAATCAATGCAAAAATGGGTTTTATTTTGGTTACAGGTGATAAGGTATCATATGACAACTTTAGAACTTTGAAAGTTTTTATACAACACAGTCCTTTATACAAACATTTGGAAAATTGTAGTATGAACATATGTATTTAAAAAAATAACTTTTTTTGTTGTTTCTATTGTCTCCAAAAAGCATAGTATTCAAAGTTTTAAGGAAAAAATGTTTTTTTTTTATTGTAGAGCAGATGAACTTTTTATGTGTATATGTGTATGTGAAGATGTAAAGATTGTTAAAAACAAAAAATAAATGTTGTATTAAAATGTGGTCAGAATCAAATTGTTCATATGTGAAATCTACAAATGTAATATTTACTTAATCAAATGTCAGACTAAATTTAGAGTGTGTATGTTTGAATAAAATATTTGTGTGTGCATTAACTCATGGTGTTCCTCGACCCTGTGCTCCTGTATACAAACAACTAGTAAAGTACAACATTGCTGCAACAAAAAAGAATGAAATATATTATCCACCAGTCAGTGTATGCAGTCAGCATGCAGTCAAAATAACTATTAAATAGGTAATTGAAAATATTCATACAAAAAGTTTTTAAGTCACGGGTCCATTAATTTAGTTATTAAGTTACTATTATAAAGTGGCAAATTATATTATTTCAAGTCATATGTAAAAAAATGGAGCAAATTCGACTGGCCAATAGCATTAACTTTAGAGGAAGGGAGTTTCTCAATAAAGAAAGAACTAAATCTTTGATACATTTCTTTATTTATTGAAATGATTTCTACATAACAATACAAAATATTTTTAAACTATTCGATCATACAGACTAGTTAACATGATTCCTTAAATTAAATCACACAGTTAACAATGTACGACAATTGAACTACATCAAATAACATGGAAGTACATGAAAATGGGTCACGTCGTCATACAACAGTACCCAACTACGACGACATCGGAATAGCTGCAGCGGGGGCCGCGCTCGAGCGATCCACGCCCAAACTTTAACATAACAAAGGAGAATTACAATTTGTTTGCCAAGTATCGTAGCACAGAACACAGACCACAAAATGGTGATCGGAAATGCTTCGCGTAGGCAGGGCCTAGCGTTTCGCAAGCACGGCCGAGTTCGACCTCTTACGTAAATGAAAGAAATCGTATAACAGCTGATAAGCCTCGGCCATCAGCTGTTTTAGAATACCTGATACACGGCCGCCTGCGGCAAGTCCAGGCATACTGCGCAGCAGAGAATGCCCCCGAGCCTGTTTTCGAGCTTCTCGGACTGCGCACTATCTGAAGCACTATCGGTTTTGCGTTTCTTGGGCGAGGGCTCCTCGTCGTCTTTCGCGGCGAGGGCGATGGTATTCTCCTCGCTTGACGACGGCACGGGTTCGCCTTCGGGAGCCTCCGCCATTCTCGGGTGTAAATAATGTATTTATAATGATATAAATAAATATATATCAAAACACAGTGACGTCAAATTCTACACAACACTAACTGCGTCAACAAATCAACGTAAAATCGAATCGACGCAATGAACAAAGGTTTGTTGTGTTTATATAGATTATAGAATATTTATATAGATCCCCCACTGTATTGCGCTCTACTAGTGCAGTGAATAACACAGATAACACTACTAAGTACTTATATAGTTATCTGTGGATAACACTGTACTTAGATAAAGCGCAGCAACCGCACTCACAGACACAGATAACTATATAAGTACTTAGTACAGATAGGACATTGACTTTTGCGGTATATGCCCAAAACCATCCGTGGCGCTGTTTTGACGTTTGGTTTTTTTTGTCTGTGGAAGCGTGGGATGGAAAGTGTTGTAGCTGTGTAAAATAAATATCGATAATAGTGTTGCGCTATACAGTATGTTTTTTGACATGAATCTATCGATATCGACCAATAATTATTCCTTAAATATACTATATTAAAAGAATATAATTAAGGATTAAATATAAAAATAAAACAATATTAATCCCCACATGATTTATTTTAATCATACATTTCTCCACGTAATACAATAAATCTATTTCTCTAGTACCATGTCATTTGTCATTTTATTTAACTAGTGTACTTCTATAATACGCTGTATCAATTTTTTTTAATAATTTTACATTACTTGTACCCTTGTAAAACAATAATAAAAATAATAAGCTTATACAGAAACATGAGGTGTTTTAAAACCATAAAATGTCAAAATATACCAAGGTCTCATTTTTTAAATATTTGTGTATGGAGCAATGGTATTATATACAGCAGACATGAATATATAAACGGGCCTTGTTCAGACCAAAATGTACAAAATACAAATTTCAACTGTAATTTGGTCTAGATATACC